>VIAB01002260.1:136409-152427 GCA_009801035.1 Oophaga pumilio | reverse complement strand
TATACAGTACATATAGCACTTGGAGGGATATGTAAATATAACCACTTCATGACAAGGGTGATTTTTTTTTCGAGCTTTCATTATTTTCTCCCCTTCTAAGAGCCATAAATTTTTTCTTTTATGTCAACATAACCATAGGAGGGTTTGTTTTTGTGAGATGACCGGACTACTCCCCCTAATTTCCCACACCATCCCATCAGCCAGAGCCATCAAACTACTACCCTAATATCCCACATCATCCCGTCAGCCAAAGCCACAGGACTACTACCATTAATATCCTACATCATCCCGTCAGAGCTACCGGACTACTCCCCCTAATTTCCCCCATCATCCCATCAGCCAGAGTATTGAAGTATAAGTATTGAACACGTCACCAATTTTTTAAGTAAATATATTTCTAAAGGTCCTATGACATGAAATTCCCACCAGATGTCGGTAACATATTGTCTATAACACTTGTCTATATTTGCCCCTTCTCAAATGTAAAGGGCCATGGAATAAATGGCGCAATAAAAATGAATAATAATAATAACAACCCATCCAATTCACACAGGCAAAAGAAATCAAATCATAGATGTCCCTAAATTAAGTTGCATGAAATTATGAGAAAATGACACAGGGACAAAGAGTTCAGGTGGTGTCATGACTTTCAACTTTTTCATGTGTTCAATACTAACAGTAATTAGAAAGCAATCCTGTCACTAAGTGAAAAACAATATCAGCTTGTTCAACTGATGGCCTATGAAAGGGTGTCTCATTACCAAGGTGCCACACAACAAACATCTCATGATGGATAAAACCAGTGAGCTGTCTCAAGACCTTAATGTTGCAAAACATACTGATGACATAGGTTACAGAAGAATTTCTAAACAACTGAAGGGTCCAGTGAGTAATGTTGGAGCCATAATCCAGAAGTGTAAAGAACATAATTTCACCATAAACCAGCCGTGACCAAGTGCTCTCCGCAAGAGAGAGTCTCAGAAACGCATTGGATGAACAGACAGTTTTTTCTCCTTTGTGAAAGAAAGCCTGCGACTTTAGTGATGTCACACAGGCACGAGCATAGGACAACAGATTTTTGCAGACCAGTGTGAGAACAGACATGACAGGCTGACACTTTGTCTACACGGTCTGTGGAGGATCAAGCACGGATCCAGTACAGCTGACTTACTGCTTCTAGATGGATCTAGGACAGCCAAATCATCATGTTTCTATGCCTTTGTACCTTTTGGTGAATCTCAGGATAGCACGCATCATCACAGATGTATAGAAGCACAGGTAGGCTTCTGAAGCACTAATTATTTTTAGCGCATATGCGTTTTTTCATTACTAACATAGTTTATCTACACACGTAGGCAAAAAGTGCACTCATATGCAGCTTTAATAACATTTTACTGGGGAGCACTGATGCACATATTGTAACTGTTCTTATGTAGAAAGCAGTCCTGCCTCTAAGTGAAAAATAATATCAGCTGATTCAACTGATGTCCTATGAAAATGTGTCTCATTAGCAAGGTACCACACAACAAACATCTCATGATGGATAAAACCAGTGAGCTGTCTCAAGACCTTATTGTTGCAAAATATACTGATAACATTGGCTACAGAAGAATTTCTAAACAACTGAAGGTTCCAGTGAGTAATGTCGGGGTCATAATCCAGAAGTGGAAAGAACATCATTTCACCATAAACCAGCCATGACCAAGTGCTCTCCGCAAGATGTCAAACAGGAGTGAAAAGAATTATCAGAAAAGTAGTCTGCCAAGGACCACCTGTGGAGAGCTACAGAAAGACCTGGAATCAGCAAATACAATTGTTTCAAAGAAAGAAAAAATAATGCATTCAACCTTCATCACCTATATGCATGCTCACCACGCAAGACTCCATTGCTGAACTAAAAGCCAGTTCAAGCGGTTAAAGTTTGCTCAGCAATATTTAAACAAGCATGTGAAATACTGAGAGAATCTACTCTGGACAGATGAGACCAAAATTTAACTCCTTAGATGTCATAATGCACACCGTGTTTGGAGGTCAAAAGGCATTGCATATCACCCCCAAAACACCATACTAACAGTGAAGTTTGGAGATGGGAACATCATGGTGTGGGGATATTTTTCAGCATACGGTACTGACAAACCTCACATGATTAAAGGAAGAATGAAAGGATAAATGTACCTAGACAATCTTGAAAAAAATTCATTGCCATCTGCTAGGATGATGAAGATGAAATGAAGATGGACATTTCAGCAGGAAAATTATCCCAAACACACAGCCAAGGAAACTCTCAGTTGGTTTCAGATAAAGAAAATAAAGCTGCTAGAATGGCCCAGCAAATTAACTGACCTGAATCCAATAGAAAATTTATGGAATGAACTAAAGCTCAAAGTTCATAGGAGGAGCCCACGGAACTTTCAGGATTTTATGAGTTTTTGTGTGGAAGAATGAGTCAAAATCACACTTGAGAAATGCATATGAATAGTTTCTCTATACAGGAGGGGTCTTACTCTTTAATCTGTTATCAGCAACAAAGACTTTTGTACGAAGTATTAATTACATTTTAGTAAGCATGTTCCATACTTTTTTCCTGTGTCATTTCTCATTATTACACTTAATTTATGGACATCTATGGTTTGATTTCATTGCCTGTGTGGATTGGATGGGTTGTTACTGACATCTGGTGAGCATTTCATGTCAATAGCGCCTTTAGAAATATATTTACTTAGAAAATTGGCGACGTGTTCAATACCTTTTTCACCCGCTGTATATGTTTTATTTCGGAAGTGGTTAAAGTTTCATAACACAAAGCATGTTCATCTTTATGTAATGTAGACTGAGGAACTGCACAATTCAGGTATTTATAGAGTAACCATCATATTAATTTGTTTTCCCATTATTCTATAGAACATGTGAAAATAAGAAACTTAAGTAATGTACCTTTTTGGATAAATCTGGTTCTTTCTCCTTCTAGAATGATCATTCATTTTCAAAATACTCAATTTATGGAGACAGTTTGTCTTCAGTGAGCACACATTTTTCGATTCAAGAGATGACAGTTGGTTTTCAAAGTTATTTCGGAAACTGTAACAGTCATTTCAGGAGAACTTGCAGCAGAATTTCTGTGTCTGCCTCTGACTCCTCCTTCCTCCTTCTCACCTTCCATAGAGTTTTAAGTACCAACGGTCATCTCTGTCATCTATTATGTCAATACTGGGAAAGTCTGTCTTCAGTGTGTGTATCATGGAGTGTGTGAGTATGTAGCTTGGAATGTGTGTAATATACAGAGTGTGAGTATGTGTACAGTCATGGCCAAAAGTTTTGAGAATGACACAAATATTATATTTTCACATGATCTGCTGCCCTCTGGTTTTTATGTGTGTTTGACAGATGTTTTTATCACAGACAGAAATATAATTGCAAACATATGAGTAACAAAAGCTTATATTGACAGTTAGAATGAGTTAATGCAGCAAGTCAATATTTGCAGTGTTGACCCTTCTTCTTCAGGACCTCTGCAATTCTCCCTGGCATGCTCTCAATCAATTTCTGGACCAAATCCTGACTGATAGCAGTCCATTCTTGCACAATCAATGCTTTCATTTTGTCAGAATTTTTAGGTTTTTGTTTGTCCACCCGTCTCTTGATGATTGACCACCAGTTCTCAATGGGATTAAGATCTGGGGAGTTTCCAGGCCATGGACCCTAAATCTCTATGTTTTGTTCCCTGAGCCATTTAGTTATCACCTTTGCTTTATGGCAAGGTGCTTCATCATGCTGGAAAAGGCATTGTTGATCGCCAAACTGCTCTTGGAGGGTTGGGAGAAGTTGCTCTTGGAGGACATTCTGGTACCATTCTTTATTCATGGCTGTGTTTTTAGGCAAGACTGTGAGAGAGCCGATTCCCTTGGCTGAGAAGCAACCCCACACATGAATGGTTTCAGGATGCTTAACAGTTTGCATGAGACAAGACTGGTGGTAGCGCTCACCTTGTCTTCTCCGAATGAGGCGTTTTCCTGATGTCCCAAACAATCGAAAAGGGGATTCATCAGAGAAAATAACTTTACCCCAGTCCTCAGCAGTCCACTGCCTCTACCTTTTGCAGAATATCAGTCGGTCCATGATGTTTTTTCTGGAGAGAAGTGGCTTCTTTGCTGCCCTCCTTGAGACCAGGCCTTGCTCCAAGAGTCTCCGCCTCACAGTGCGTGCAGATGCACTCACACCTGCCTGCTGCCATTCCTGAGCAAGCTCTGCACTGCTGGTAGCCCGATCCTGCAGCTGAAACACTTTTAAGAGACGGTCCTGGCGCTTGCTGGTCTTTCTTGGGTGCCCTGGAGCCTTTTTGGCAACAATGGAACCTCTCTCCTTGAAGTTCTTGATGATGCGATAGATTGTTGACTGAGGTGCCATCTTTCTAGCTGCGATACTCTTCCCTGTTAGGCCATTTTTGTGCATTGCAATGATGACTGCACATGTTTCTTTAGAGATAACCATGGTTAACAGAAGAGAAACAATGATGCCAAGCACCAGCCTCCTTTTAAAGTGTCCAGTGGTGTCATTCTTACCTAATCATGACAGATTGATCTCCAGCCATGTCCTCATCAACACCCACACCTGTGTTAATGGAGCAATCACTGAAAAGAGGTTAGCTGGTCCTTTTAAGGCAGGGCTGCAATGATGTTGAAATGTGTTTTGGGGGATAAAGTTCATTTTCTAGGCAAATATTGACTTTGCAAATAATTGCTGTTGAGCTGATCACTCTTTATAACATTCTGGAGTATATGCAAATTGCCATTAGAAAAAGTGAAGCAGTAGACTTTGTAAAAATTAATATTTGTGTCATTCTCAAAACTTTTGTCCATGACTGTAGGTAACATGGAGTGTGTGAGAATGTAGCTTAGAATGTGAGCATGTGCGGGTAACGGAGTATGTGCCACATTCTTTGTGTGCAGCATGCATAGGGTGTATGTGTACGACAAGAAGTGTGCCACATACTTTGTGTGTATAATTGTGTGTGCAATATGGAGTGTGTGCCCCAAAGGGTGTATGTGTACAAAATGCTGTTTTGTTGTGTTACATGTAGCATGTGTGTAGCATAAATTGTGTGTGTATGTGTAGAGAGAGTGAGTGTGTAGCATATGTGGAGCATGTGTATATGTGTGTGTTTGGGTGTGTTCTTTGAGGTTCAGTAAGGAGAGCACCATCATTGATCCACAATTCATTCTACTTGCCACATTAGTATTACCAAACTCTCCCCTCTTACCAAACTCTCCCTTCACCAATCTGTCTTGAATGCTGCAGCCAGGTTCATATTCCTCACCAATCGTTACACCGATGCCTCTACCTTGTGCCAGTCATTACACTGGTTACCCATCCACTACAGAATCCAGTACAAACTTATTACCCTCACCCACAAAACACTCTATGGCTCAGCACCACCCTACATCTCCTCCCTCATCTCAGTTTACCATCCTACTCGTGCCCTCCGTTCTGCTAATGACCTGTGGTTAACGTCCTCAATAATCAGAACCTCCTATTCCCGTCTCCAAGACTTTTCACATGCTGCACCAATTCTTTGGAATACACTACCCAGGTTAATACAATAAATCCACAAACCCCACAGTTTTAAGCGTGCCCTAAAAACGCCTTTGCTCAGACTGGCCTACCATCCCAACGCATTAACCTAACTATCCCTGTTGGCCGATTCAAAATTTTTTCAAACGTAACCAGGTTCCTCGCATCATGTTCTCACATGCTTTATGCATTTAATAGCCCTATGTGTCTGTATTGTTACATACTTAAGCTGATAACCGGTTCATGCAGAATTACATGAACACCCGATTCTTACACTTTGGCTGGTCCGAACAACGAAAGCAATTGTTACCATTCACCTTTCGTGTCTCACCTTTTTCCTCATAGACTGTAAGCTTGCGAGCAGGGCCCTCATTCTTCTTGGTATCTGTTTTGATCTATGTGTTTATTGTTATGCTGTAATGTCTATTGTCTGTACAAGTCCCCTCTAAAATTTAAAGTGCTGCGGAATATGTCGGCGCTATAGAGATAAAATTATTATTATTATTATTTGGGAAGGATTTTCCCACCTACTGTATATGTGAAGCAACTGGGAACTGTGGTCTTTGTTTTCCTTTGGGCTAACATTGTAGGATTATAGTTAGACTTGATGGACCTGTGTAGCCTTTTTGAAACTTATCAATTATATAAACCATCCATGAAGAAAACTGAAAACGATTTTGGTAGTGCAGGAAATCAGCATTTTAGTACAATCTGCGCTGCAAATTTCCATTAAATTAGAGTACCTTTGGGGGAAAATACATAGCAAAGTTACAATGTTTCAAATACAACTGAATATTGAGAAATGTAAGGTTATACACGTGCTAAGATAATATATTCCACAGTTTAATAGATCAATAGCGAGGGCCAGTTTAGCATAAAAATCATTGTCCTAATTTGTAATTTATTTTACTTTTTTCTTCTTTGTTAGTGCTTCTTACACCATGCATGATACATTGTTGATATGCTGAACCAATCAAGGGCAATTTGAACCAATCTGTGACTTTACAAATGAAAATGTGAAAAATTAGATTTAGAAAAAAGATATTATTTATAGACACGATGAAAGCATTATTAGCCAATGTGAAGAACATCATGTGCTGGAGAACATATAGCAGCAAACAGAGTCCTTTGGGACTGTGCGCATTTAAGCCGCAAGGATTTCATGTGCGCTATATATTGAAAACATTTATGTTATATCAAATATTATCGTATATGTATGCTTTGTTGTATTGACTCTTGGTTTGTTATTTGAAATATTAATAAAAAATTAGAATAAACAAAGTATTATAAATGTATATTAGTTATTAATTATATTATTTATAGTATTATATATTAATTAATATAATGACTTACTTATGTTTTATTTGATCTGCTTAGTAAAATGACCATTGTGTCTATATGCAGTGTTTTCCAGAACTTCAGTTGCTTTGCACCAATGGAACCTCCAGTACAGATTTTTCGAGAGGAGGAGGTTGACCCAAAGAAAGCTTCAATGGGTACCACATGCTCCCCAGGTTGCATACCAGTCTGCACTTCCATCTGTTACCCTAACTCCAGTTTGCTGGTGGGATGGGGTGACTATGAGAATGTTAGTGCTTATACCGTGTCACCGATGCATGAGAGCAACCATACCACTATTTCGCCTACAATTTCTGTCATTATTACAGCGGTCTACTCCATGGTTTTTGTCGTTGGCTTGGTGGGCAATGCTCTGGTTATGTTTGTAATTATACGGTAAGTAAACTTTTGAATAATCTCAATACGAACAGATCTTTGTGTATTATCAATGTGTGCATAACATGATAATCATTTAACATGCAAAATAATAGTGATTAACTCTTACTAGAAGTGAGTCACTGGTTATTGTAATCATTAGCAGTGACAAGAGTAATTATGAAAGAATATTGTAAGATTTTCAAAGTATCTTCTAAACTGTTGTGCAGAATATCTCCCAAAATGTAAAATCATTCATCTTAGCAGATTACTGGAGCCATTGGTGCTGCTTTAAAATATTTGAAATGATGATTTTCAATAGATTATCTCTGACCAGATCAGTTGATATTTGTTTTAACAAAGTCTACAAGATGTTATATTTTAATCAGAGAATTGGCATGCTGAAATATCCACTGTATATGATCAGTTAAGTAGGTTTGGCCATACTTGCCAAAAGTCCAAGTTTCTTTTGCAATGTAAGTCTGTAGAGCCTTGTTCTGATGCCTCATAGGCTTACATTGTAAAGGCCACTTCCGGATCTCGCAGAGCGCAGTTTGAGGCCGGTGTCACACTTGCGAGAAACTCACACGATTCTCGTACGAGTCTCTTGCATTAACACCCGGCACTGCCGCCGGCACTCAGACCGGAGCGTGCGGCTCATTGTATTTCTCTGCATAGATGATTATATTAACACACAATACACACACTAAATGCCCAAATACACAGACTTAATTAAAAAAGAGGAAAGTCTTCTTTAAGGGCAAGACATTTATTCTGGGTTTCAAATGTTGGTGCAACATTTGGAGGGGTTCCTTTAGTTTGATTAAGTTAGTCAAAATCCTTGCATATTTACCGTAAGTGGAAAGATAATGTTAAGATGTGTAATATATGCCTTAATTAATGACATTTCTTTTGTCCTTGAAGTATCATTATTTAGTGACATTATGGTGGAAGTGCCTGTTCACATGTGAAAAGTACTCCATATTTAGTTTTATATTGATATATATGCATTGAAATGGTAATACTGTGATGGGCAAATATTATATGCAGTATATAAAGTATTATTGAGTTGGATTTAACTTTTGTGTACTGCCTCTTTTTTCTCATTTTGAATACAGCTCAGAAAACATGCGCTAATCAGCACTGTCTCATTTAATAACATTGGTCTGATGTTTTATGTATGCGGTCCCCTACAATCCTCCCACACAGTATGATAGCCCCCCACACAGCCCTCCATATAGTATGATCATCCATACAGCATAATGGTCTTCCATACAGTATAATGAGCTCCACAGCCCTCCACACACTAGGATATCTACCACACAACCCTTCACACAGTATGATAGACCCCAAACAATCCTCCACACTGTATAATGGACCACACACTGTTTAATGGCCCCCAGTATCCCTCCAAACAGAATAGTGGCCCCCCACATGTCCCTTCAAACAGTATCACAGCCCATAGCCCTCCACAGTATAATGGCCCTTCGCATAGCCTTAAAATCTTTGTTCTTCATATATGTGTGCATAGTCTTTAAGGGCTTTATAGCTTTTATTTAATCTTCATTAATATCTATTATATTATGGGATTATAAATAAAAATAGCCACATTTGTCCTTATCTTATCTACCATCCTAATTTTTTTTACTCAGGGTAGAGATAAGTGGATCCTTTGAAATGTGAATTCATTGACTTTGAAGAATTTTCACCAAAAAGTTGATTAACTGCAAATAAATTTGCGTGAATATCAATACTGGAAAGCTTGTAATTGCTCAGAAAACACATGTGGGAAAGAGTAGAGAGAGAGAGCACCCGCTGACTATAGGAGTTTACACTTTAAAGGCGAGAGAGAGAAAACCTCGCTGGCAATAATAGTTTACATTTTCAGAAGAGAGAGAGGACCCTGTTGACCATAAGATCTTACACTCTACAGATGAAAGAGACTTTCCCTCTGGAGATGAAAGAGAGAGAGGACCTTGCTGACTATAGGAGTTTACAATTTAAAGGGAATCTGTCACCCCAGAGCAGAGTACTGCAGTGCGCAGGCGCCGGGAAAGGTCAGAGAGGTCCGGCGCCTGCGCACTACAGTACTCTGCTCTGCCCTCACCAGGGCAGAGCAGTGCGACTGCACAGGAGCCGCAACGTGGCCAAAAGAAGAGGCCGACATCGCCACAAGATGGGAGGCCCCGGACCGGACCGCGACTCCCTCCGGACCCGACCACCCCCCGGAACGCCCCTTGGTGAGTATTTTATAACTAGTTTTTCTTCACTTTCAGGTAGCATTGGGGGCTTATCTACATCATTACAGAATGCTGTAGATAAGCCCCTGATGGTGGTGGCCCTGTCTCATAGGGCCAAAATGGGGTGACAGATTCCCTTTAAAGGAGAGAGAGAGAGAAAACTCTGCTGGCAATAAAAGATTACACTATTCAGTAGAGAGAGAAGACCCTGTTGACCACGATGAGATCTTACACTCTACAGACGAAAGACACTTTCCCTCTGGAGATGAAAAGCGATTCTGCGGTACAAACAGAGCACCACTGGGATTCGCTAAACCATCCTGTACAAGGTGTGATAATCTGTAACATGTCATATCAGCAGGACAGTAGGGAGAGGCCCGCGCGGCAATGCAAAATGACTTTAGCCCACTCCTTGATGCTTCAGCAGTGTAGGAGATGATGCTAGGCAAAATTTATTTTCTTTTTTTGTTAACTGTAAATTGTATCTAAAAATGTTTGAATTAGTGTCAATCTGTAAATTTCATGAAATTCAACTTGAACTCCATTCTCCATGGATCGATCTGCTTACCCTATTCAGGGTCCATGTATATACACATTACACTAATTGTATAAAATATAGACTGTTCATAATGACAGTAAATAGTAACAATCATGTGAATTTGGTACTGATAAGTTCCCCTTTGCTCTAATGAACCTACAGTTTCTATTTAATTTGCATCCCGTGATCCCCAGTTTACACACCACAAAGCAGCAACATACTGCTATTGTTTTATCTGTTAATTTGCTAGGTAAGAGAAGTATTGCTTTTTTCATGATGTTAATGAAACATAAGATTTATGTATATAAAGTATGGGTTGTATTTTTATTATGATGATAAATTATCTGCAATCACACGCAGACTCAACCTTTGACTAGTCATCCCTATTTAATTATCACCTCATTTGATGCATGTTCTCGAAGCTCCAAGTTGACTATTCACTTACTACTCAATGAATGTTTTATGGCTAGACAAAATAATCATTTCTCTAGCTCAGATCAATCTTTAGGATCCACTTACTACTTCATATAAATGCATTGAGATTTACTGTAAGTAAAATGGAAAATATCATAAAACCTCCAAATGATTGCAACTAAAATGAACTGCATAAATTAGATTTTTTATTAGAGTTGGGTAAAGACCTATTTTGGTCCAAAGGAATTGTATGAGTTCTGAGTCCCCATGGTTGTTTCCGGAACATGTACAGAATAGTTTCTCTCTACATCCTTAACTCGCATATGACCTTGTCATACAGCTATTTAAATTAATAGTTCCTTCATTCCCCTAAGAGCACAATCTGAGTGCATTAGAGACTAGTGCAGTTTGAGACTGACATAATTGCAACCCAGAAAATACGGAGAGTATGATACCATTATGAGGTTTATAGTAGCTTTAAATGAGCACTGCTCATGGATAGATATACAGTATGTCCTTGTTATCTCTGCTTGTTCTAATGAGGAACTTTTACCACATTTTTCATACTGGACACATTATGTAGTAGGTATTGCAGAGCAGGATATTTTTTTTTTCATTATGCCCTCTCCGTTACAGAGATATTAGCAATTAAAGTGGGCACTACCAGATAAATGTCATTTGGTCCGTGTGCTTCTTCCTCTTTCTGATGCTGATCAATCATAAGTAGACAGAAACACACTTGGAGAAAGAAGAACACACACCCACAATAGCTTGAAAAGGACTCAATGTGAAACTTGTATTGACAAGCAATCTGCTTTCCTCACTACAGCGGGATGACGGATGACGTGCTAGGACATAGCAGACCTCAATGTGATTGATTGACTGCTTTCATCTCCATTAGCATCACCAAACCAAGTGTACTTCTGCCAACTCTGCTGTAATGCTTCCCCCCTCACTATGGTGGCTGGAGATGAAAGCTGAAAGATGTTAATTACACTCAGGTCTGCTGTGCACCAGCACACATAATCACTCTACAGTGAAGAGAGAAGACAGTGTCATTATGACTCACACTGAGACTGTTCTAACCTATAGTGAGTGTATGTTCTTTTTATCTTGTCCAAGAAATATTGTCACTCCTTGCGGAGATCAACATGCTAAGCGTCTCACACAGCCAAACCAGATCTCCGCTTTGCACTGACGAGGGGCTGAACCCCGAAACACAGTGTCTGCAAATTGAGATTCTGGTTTGGCTATTATCCTAGGTCATGTGATAAGGCTCGTTAAAGGGTCAACATTGACTTGTAGGATTGCTACCTTCCAAAAGGTGGCACTAGAGTTCTAGCTCTCTTCCTCTCTGAAGAGACAATTTGCATAATTAGCATTCTTTTTATCTTGTAACTTGTATGTGGATGCATGCTTATGAGAGCAGAACTTAATTCTGCAGCACTACCCCACCCTCCACACTGACTCACTCAAGCCTGCTATGCTCAACTGTGCAGTGAGGAGAGAAGATTGTCATTATGACTCACATTGAGCCTTTTCCAAGCTATAGTGGTGAGTCTTTTCCTCCGATATATGTGGATGCCTTCTTACCACTGGCAAACACAGACGTAAGAGGGCCACTGTGCAAGGATAGTATAAGGGCAGACTCTTTGTGTCTGTGACACAAGTTGCTTGCTAATTTGAAGGTGGAACTGGGCCCCCTTACCTATTAGGCCTCTGTGTGGCCGCACTAATTGCACCAATGATATACTCACCCCTGATGCTTATAATTGGCAAAGCCGGCAACAATATGAAAGGATAACTATACATATTTGTAATGAAACTCAACTCTTCAGCACTGCTCCTCCACTATGCTGAGTACTAGATCCATATATGCGTTGCTCCAATACACTATAGACTGTGACATCCCTTCAGATATTTGTAGATAGCTATTAAGTCTCCTCTTAGCCTTCTTTTTTGCAGGTGAATCCTTCCTAGGTCCTTTAACCATTCCTCATAGGGCATAATTTGCAGTCGGCTCACAATCTTGGTAACTCTTCTATGAACTTGCTCCAGTTTTTCAATGTCTTTTTTAAAAATTTGGTGCCCAGAATTGGACACTGTATTCCAGACGAAGTCTGACGAAAGAGGAGTAGAGGGAGATAATTACTTCACGTGATCTTGATTATATGCTATTTTATCAACCCCTTATAATTTATTCTTACCTTGGAGGACAAAGACGCAGGTTAATTGAACAATCAATGTTTGTTACTATGTTGAATGCCACAGATGCCATCAAGTAGAAGGTGCTTCTTAAGGCTTCCATCAAGTGGACAGAGATTACTGATGTGGTCGATGGACCGAGTCCTTTGAATAAATTTTCACCAAACTCTACTATGTAATGCATACAGTTGTGCTCAAAAGTTTACATACCCCTGCAGAATTTTAGCTTTCTTGGCCTTTTTTCAGAGAATATGAATGATAAAACCAAAACTTTTTCTCCACTCATGGTTAATGGTTTGGTGAAGCCATTTATTGTCAAACTACTTTGATTTCTCTTTTTAAATCATAATAACAACCCAAAACATCCAAATGACCCTGATCAAAATTTAACATACACCATTTCTTAATACCGTGTATTGCCCCCTCTAACATCAATGACAACTTGAAGTCTTTTTTTTTTTTTCTTAAATATGTATGAGTTGGTGACTCTAGGTTTTAGCACCTGTTCACATTGGATCTATGTTTGGATGTGCTGGTCAGTTTTTTTATGTGAACTTGAAGTCTTTTGTGATAGTTGTGGATGAGGTTCTTTATTTTTCCAAATGGTAAAGCTGCCCATTCTTCTTGGCAAAAAGCCTCTAGTTCTTGTAAATTCATGGGCTGTCTAGCATGAACTATGCGCTGGAGATCTCCCCAAGGAGTGGTGCAATGATATTGAGGTCAGGAGACTGAGATGGCCACTTCAGAACCTTCACTTTGTTCTGCTGTAGCCAATGTCAGGTCCACTTGGCCTTGTGTTTTGGATTTTTGTCATGTTGGAATGTCCAAATACGTCCCATGCGCAGCTTCCGAGCTGAAGATTGCAAATTTGCCTCCAGTATTTGCTGATAACGTGCTGCATTCACCTTTCATTCAAATTTGACCAAGTTTCCTGTGCCTTTGTAGCTCACACATCCCCAAAACATCAGTGATTCACCTCCATGTTTTATTGTAGGAATGGTGTCCTTTTCATCGTAGGCCTTGTTGACCTCTCTGCAAATGTAACGTTTATGGTTGTGGCCAAAAAGTTCAATTTTGATCTCATCATTCCAAATTACCTTGTTCCTGAAGTTTTGAGGCTTCTCTCTGTGCTGTTTTGCGTGTTGTAGGCAAGATACTTTGTGACATTTACGCAGTAATGGCTTTCTTTAGGCGACTCGACCATGCAGCCCATTTTTCTTCAAGTGCCTCCTTATTGTGCATCTTGAAACAGCCGCACCACTAGTTTTCAAAGATTACAGTATTTCAACTGATGTCATTTGTGGGTTTTTATTTGCATACCGAACAATTTTCCTTGCAGTTGTGGACAACATTTTTGCTGGTCTACCTGACTGTGGTTTTGTTTTTACAGAACCCCTGATTTTCCTTTTTTAATCACAGTTTGAACGATGCTGACTGGCATTATCAATTACTTGGATATCTTTTTGTATCCCGTTCCTGTTTTATACAGTTCAACTACCTTTTCCTGTAGATCCTTTGACAATACTTTTGTTTTCCCCATGACTCACAACCCAGAAACGTCATTGGTTGGATGAAAGGTGCAAGAGTCTGTCTGGATCCCAGAAACTCACTCAGATTTTATGCACACACTGATTACAAGCAAACAGGTCACAGGTGAGGATGTTACCTTTAGTAGCCATTCAAACCCATTTGTGTCAACTTCTGTGTATGTTATCAGGCCAAAATCACCAGGGTATGGGAACTTTTGATCAGGGTCATTTGGATGTTTTGGGATGTCATTATGATTCAAAAAGAGAAAACCCAGCAGTTTGGCAATTAATGTCTTCAACCAACCACTAACCATGACTGGAGAAAAAGTTTTGGTGTTATCATTCATATTCCCTGAAAAAAGACCAAGAAAGCAAAAATTCTGCCGGGGTATGTTAACTTTTGAGCACAACTGTATAATATATGGTAAATGAATTGTAGTTTGTCTATAATATTTAATAGTCTCTTTTATTATTTTGTACTAATCTTATGTAGTATACTAAGCACATAAACCGTCGCTTTTATTTTGATAAAGCATTAAGATATAATTGCACATTTTTTATTGTATTATGAGAAATTATTGCTTTTTTTTGAAAACCTTAAAATATTTTTTTATTAATTCAATAAACTTGGAAAATGACACAATTTTCTTCTACAAGTTTATCAAGTTTCAGTAGCTTTTATATTTTCTCTCAACAGATACACCAAAATGAAGACTGCTACCAACATTTATATCTTTAATCTGGCATTGGCTGATGCTCTGGTGACTACCACAATGCCTTTTCAAAGCACTGAATTCTTAATGAACTCTTGGCCATTTGGAGATATTTTATGTAAAATAGTTATATCTATTGACTATTATAATATGTTTACCAGTATTTTCACCTTGACCATGATGAGTGTTGACCGATATATTGCTGTGTGCCATCCCGTAAAGGCACTTGATTTCCGCACACCTTTAAAAGCAAAAATCATCAATGTGTGTATCTGGATGCTGTCTTCCTCTGTTGGAATATCTGCTATTGTACTTGGAGGCACCAAAATAAGTGATGGTAAGTATATTTCTATATATATTTTAATACCCTCGTAATGATTAATGTTCCCTTTAACAAAACTCCAGGTACCTCTGTTAGAACACGTCTTGACCATTCAAACTAAAAGATAGAAATGCATTTTCAAGAAATCTTATTGATATCTACAAATCTTTTATTGTAGGATAATTGTTCTCAATTAATTTTAAGTGCCTCCAGTATTTTTGGTATCTTTGATATCCAGTTCAATGGTAAGTAATTCTGTTGAATGTCTTGTGCTACTAGGTAATTTGCATTCAACAGTACATTTGAAGTCATGATTTACAATATTCAATAAAGGGATTGTCCCACAAACAAAGTACATTTTAATCTATAGATCTTGGAATAAGTACAGCAATTGAATCTGCTAAAATAATCTTATAATTGTGCTATATACTGTTATTTGCTGAGTCCAATCATGCAGAGATCTTCCAGTTCATTGTCAGCACATACCATGGCTCCTATCCAGAGGAGATAACATAAGTCATTCATGATAAGTGAGTACACGGATGAAACAGTAACGGCTTCCACCAACTGCTTTGTGAGGTAGCACATTTCCTTGTCTGTTTTATTCTAGAAGCAAATGTTTCTGCCATGTCATCAGTCCAAGGAGCTCATCAGAAATCAAATCAGTGACATGGAACATCCGAATGCCCTTTAGCTCATATCACTGACTTGATTTATGACGAGCTTAGAGGACTGGAGATGTGTTATGTTTTGGTAGCTGAGGAGAGCAGGCAAAA
>VIAB01002260.1:111970-127610 GCA_009801035.1 Oophaga pumilio | reverse complement strand
GTAGGCAGTAGCTGTTAGAATTTTCTACACCTGAATGTGCATTTAGGCTCTGATATCACACAGAGATTGTACTCATAAGTAAAGATACATCTGTGTATTGCAGTGTATTTTTATTTATCTGTTTTCTAGACTGAAAATAAAAGTAACATTTTTTTCTTCCCATAAAATTACTAAAAAATCAGGAAAACAATTACAATAACATCGTTTTTAATTCTCTTTTTTTAAATAATAAGAATCACAAATCAACAAATAACATGGACATATTTGGTGTCCCTGTAATCGTAACAACCGGTACAATACAGTCATTAGATTATTTACAGTGATCGGTAAATGGCTTACCGTATATAGTGTGATTGATTTCTTGTATCAATTAAACTCCAAAAATGTAATAAAAATGTAACTGTGAGGTCGTTTGTAAATGCTGCTTTCTTTCTAGTGCTTTTTTTCTGCATGTTTTCTGCAAGTGTCCATACCATATGACACAAAAGAATCTTTTCTGGTTATCATGATTTTTATGCCTTCTCCCCCTTATTTGATGAGTTTTTGGTGCAGATCTGAAGCATTGTTAACAATGTTACTTAATCCCTTAAGCTGTTAAGGAGTCTTCTTTACTTATTGCAGTTTTAAAATGGCAATTGGGAATAAGGGAATATCACCACCCAGCGGCCAAAATTCCCGCCGGTGACAACTTTACAAGACAGCTGACACACTGCAGTAACGGCACTGGCCAGTTTTGGAGCCGATTGAGCTGATTAATTCTTGAAATACCATTGTCAATTGCAACAGCAGTATCTAAGTGGTTAAAAGGGGGTAAAAAGACCTCATATGGCAGTGTCAACCTCCCGCAATTATAATTGTGGGTGCTGATCGTTGCCATGGTACCCTGTGGTCATCTGATGATATAAGCTTTAAGCTGGAGTCACTGACAGGTCTCAGGCAATGCAGTACCGAGTACTGCTGTGCCACCACCCCAGAAGAAGGCACTTCGGCCGATATGCGAGTTGGGGTGGTGGCACCACAGGTCTCAGGTAGTACCATACTATCTACATGATTATATGTTTAATTTCAATTATGTTGTTATATACTGATACCGTTGGGTTGGTGGGTTCTTCCCCTTCATTGATTAGGTACTCACCATATTGATTAACCTGATTATACTCTAACCCACTGTATTACTTTTGCATTACCCTGCATACTTGTCTCACTACTTGTACCTTTGACTTGCGGTTCCACATTCCTCGTCTTTTCTCTGTTCATCACCCTACCTTTATGCTCTGCGTTTATTTTTTAATATGTTTCAATAAAATGTTAGCTCTTAGAATATGGTGATTCAAAAACAAATTCATTTTTGTAAAATATTGTTTTAAGTCTAGAAAAGCAGCAAAGCATAAAAAACTATGGAAGGGTGGGAAGCTCACCAACATTGCTAATATGGATATCAGCTTGAAATAGTCCAACATGTCGGGTGCAGTATTCAGCTGGCCGTTTAAAGTGATAATAGGCAGTAGAAAAGGAAATTCCACACATCCATCTGTAGGTAATATAAAAAAGTAATTTTATTGAACATCTATTAAAAAAATGACAGAACATATACAGAAGGATCTAAAAAACTGACTCGTGTACCGTGGTGTACCGCTTGAAACGTGTCAAGTTTTTGTATATCTTCCTATATATTCTTTGTCATTTCTTAATGGATCTTCAATAAAAATTTTTTTTATATTACCTATGGATGGATGTGCGGAATTTCCTTTTCTACTGCCCATAAAAAAACTATATAAATCTGGTATCGCTGTGATTGTACCGACCCAATGAATAAATCGATCTTATCACTTTTACGGAACGGTGAATGATGAAAAAAATATAAAAACAAGTACTAAATTGATTGATTTTTTTCATTCTGTGTCTAAAAATTCTGAATAAAAAGAGGTAAAAAGTACCCCAAAATTGTACCCAAAAATATTCCAACTCATTGCACGACAAATAAGCCCTCATACAGCTCTGTTCGCCAAACAGTAAAAAAGTTACAGCTGTCAGAATATGGCGATATAATTACTATTTTTTTTTAATAAAAAAGCATTTTTACTTTGTGATAGCAGCAAAACATAAAAAAAACTATATAAATCTGGTATCGCTGGAATCGCACCTATCTGAAAAATAAAGCCATCTTAACAGATATAAGGTGAACCACTCAAAAATAAAAATAAGAACTATTCTTGTACTGCAGTCTATATGAACATTTCACCCCCAAAAAATCAGAACAAATGTTGGCTCACATTTATCCTGCACTCTCGGCTGAGCGCTTACATCAGGGTTTCTGTGTAAATCCCCAAAACCGTGATTCAGACAGAACACTGATGGAACCACTGATTTACATGGCAGATGGAGTCACTTTGGACTCCGTCTAGTCTCTGTTCCAGCAATGTCCCATAATTTTAGACTTCTTTTTAGAGTACAAGTGTAGACAACCACAGTTCTGTGTAAGCCACAAATATGAATACCACCTGAATAGACGCCAAACAGAACCTAAAGTGTCTCCATCATCCTTATTATGGTGGGTGGTTCCTTTGGGGGTTTCATTTAAATCACATTTTGTACCTCAAAATGTTACCAATAAAACCCCTAATTTACCCAACACAAAACCAGCCCCCACTCAGGTCCATCATCTTTCACTGGAAGTTTGGAGGATTCCCATGTTACTGGAAGAATAAAGACACTGGAAAAGTGGCACATCTCCAACACTCCTTGAAAATAAATCCAGTGAAATCTGTGCTCCCAAATGCAAATGGCCTCTCTTTCTGAGCACCACTCTGCCTAAACCGCAGTAAGTGGTCACATGTTTGGCATTACTGTAGTGGAAATATCCCAATTAATAATTTACAGGGAAGTACAAGCTGGGCACATTGTATGGGGGCCTTACAATATATGGGGGCTCTACACTGTATGGCCACAAACTAGCATATTTGGTTTCATTTTCGCATACATATTTTAAAATGTTCTATGAAGCACCTACGAGTTCTACAAGCTCAACAACATTTAGATTAATTCCTTTGATGGGTCTAGTTTCCAATATGCGGTTACTTATAGGGGTTTTCCACTGTTTAGGCACTTTAGGGGACCTGCAAATGCGACATGATACCCACAATGACTTTCATTTAAATTTGTATTCCAAAATTCATATATTGCTCCTTCCGTTCCGAGCCCTGCCGTTTATCCAAAAACAACTTTTTGATTGCATGTGAGGTATCGCCATGCTTGTAATCAATTGGGTAACAAACTGTGTGGTCCACTTTGTTATGTTGCTTTTCGCAAAAAGGAAAAAATTAGTGCCAAAGCAACATTTTAGAGGTAAAATTTAGCACCTGAAGGATTAAAACATTTCCTGACAACATATTTGAAGTATCTGAGGGGTGGAGTTTTTAAAATGGCATCACTTTTGGGGAGTTTTCAATATATAGACTCCTCAAAGTCCATTTAAAACTGGATAGGTCCCTGAAGAAACAGGTTTTGTAAATGTGAAAAAATGAGAAATTGCTGCTAAAATTTCAATCCCTTTAACATACTGACAAAATAAAATTACGTTTGAAAAATGATGTAGATGTAAAGCAGACATTTGGGAAATGTTATTTATTATTTTGTACAGCATGACTAACTGGTTTAACAATATGAAGATTGAAAGTTTGAAAATTGTGATTTTTTAAAATTTTTGCCAAAATTGCAATGTTTTCACAAATAAATGCCAAAAAACTGGTCTAAATTTACCAATAACATGAAGTACAATGTGCTGCGAGTAAACAAACTCAGAATCCCTAGGGTATGTTGAAGCATTCCAGAGTTATTGCCTCATAAAATGATACTAGTTAGATTTCTAAAATTTGGCCTACTCATTAAGGTCAAAATCAGCCTGGTTACTAAGGGGATAATAATACAGCAAAGCTTTGATTCTACCATTAAAAATACAACAGTATTTTTTACATGCATTTTTTTCAGACTCCACATAGATTACAGAGAAAAAATGCACCAAAACTAAGCAGTATCTTTATACGTATCCTTGGGCAGAAGTTTTTGTGAAATCATATTCAATAAGCTGTGTTCACATGTAGTGCAATTGCTGCTTAACTTCTGCTGCTTTTTTTCTTGCACATAAATTCTGTTGCATTTAACTGTTCAAGCAAATTGGATGTGGTTTCATGAAAACTCCAACCAAGTTTTCTCTATAAGTTTCTATGAGGAACCTGAAAAAAATGCTTGTAAAAAACACAGTTACTTTATCATGTCAAATGACTTGGGAATCATACAGTATTGTATTGTATTGTTGCTGTTGCTTTGCTATGCAATAAAGTTTGCCTTTGGGGGTAAGTGCCTTTGGGGGTAAGTGCAGTAAAAGCTGCTGGTTGGACGCTGTGTACTTGTGCAGCGCCCAACCCGCAGAGGTCAGATGTTACATCATAGTGGATGGGATTTAAAGAAATCTCATGCCCACGGTGCTTACACAGATGCCCATGGCTCACCCGCATATACGGACATGTTAATTTTTCTAGTCTCCGCAAGAGAAATTTCACCATTACAATGTATTGGACTCAGTGAACACATGTGGATTCACCTGTGTTCAAGAGACGGTAGTGCTTTGGACGTAGCAAACATGTGCTGAGTCCAAAGCCCTGCCACTTTCGAATCATCTGCACAGACCCATAGAAGTTTGTCTTCTCACTTCCTGTCTGTCTCCCTGCATGGATGTCAGTAATCCCTCCCTTCTTCTTCCTCATTTTTTGTATGTCTCCAATCTCAAGAACCTCATGTCTTGCAGCTCTGGGTCAGAATAGTCTTTTTTACCTACTGCAGCTATTGCAACTTAATACGTGCCTCTGGAGTTGAGTCAAGCTATCTGATGAAATATCTTAGTGTGAGTACTGGTACACAGAGACAGTCAAGAAGCAGTGTCTCAAAAGCCCCATATTCATAGTCTAGTTATGGAGTCAGAAAAATAAAACAGACTTCTGCCAGATACATCTGTTAAGCCTGTCTACAGAGACAAGAATTTTGCAAATACTAGAGACATCATCTTGCAATTCTGAGTCCACGAAGCAGTCAAAACGATCATCTAAGTCACTCTCTTTGAAATATTCAACTCTCAGTGAGCAGCGCATAAGGACACATGCAGAAGCTGAGGCTTTTAAGATGCCAGCCGCCTTTATGCAAAGGAAAACAGAGATAGGAGTCAAAGCAGTGTAAGAGTACGAGCAGGAACGAGGGATGCAGTGACAGTACGCAGGCAGAAGAGCAAGGGTTAACAGGTTTATTTACAGGGGTAATACTCCATGCAGGGAGGTAAAGAGTTAAACATTATTAAAGTCACAGTACAATACAACGGTTCAAATATTAGCAAAATGTATAAGGAAGTCCTAATACTGCAGTTCCTGCTGCGAACTCAATGGTGCAGACAACGGCCGACACTGTGTCCTCATTAATTGGGTCAAACACACAACGATACCCCCCATCTTCTGGTAACAGTGGTCGGTCTCCAGTATCTTCCACTGCCCCTTGTTCATTTACTGTAGTTTCCTGCAAAGGGTATGGGCTACGGTGCTATCTAAGCCCGACGTGACTCCTGCTCAACTCTCCTGACAGTCTCAGTCAAGCGAGCCCAAAGTGACTGACGGTAAAGGGGGTCACGTACTGATATGGACCCCAAGTCGCTTAGAAGTCGTTTAACAGCACGGTCAGGGTACAAGGGTCTGTCCTGTACTCAGTCACTCATATGAGGAACGTGTGTAGTACTCACGGACACGGAATGCTCTGCGTCTCACTTACTGGAATTCACCGGTACACACTGCACGTCCCTCTCGCTCTCTGTCCCCGGCTGCTGGCGGCGGGAAATGACAGTCAGTGGTCTGCGGGACGCTGGTACTCTCCGGAAAAAGCACTTCTCTGCTTTAGGTTTTGCTGTGAGTCACCTTGGGGAATGGCACAGGACTCCAAGACAGCCTTAAGAGCTTCCCCCAGCTATTCAACTTTTTCCCATACCTTCTGCATTCCTTGCCCTAATTCGTCTGACCACTTCGGCTCTTTCTCATTCAGGGCGGTACTCTGCAACACCAGACCATCCCTGTCAAGGCTGCAGCCCCCTGCTTCTGCTCGCCTATGCGCGCTTCTGCACCGATTTTTGCAAAAGTCATGTGCGTGTTAGCTCGCAAGCGCTCACGCAAAGCCCACCCAAGCTGTGCATCTCTCAGGCCAACACTAATTGGTCTCGCAGCACTATGTCGGGGGGTCCTATGCCTAAGCCGTCTTTCTTAAGAACTGCAGTGTGTAGCTCCTGTAGCGCATTCATATACTCCGTCACAGTCTCCCCCTCCATTTGAATACGCTTAAATAAACGCGTGCGTAACTCCCATACATCCATGGGGTCTCCATGTGTCTCTTCAAGAATTTGCAGTACTTTGTCAAAGGTGTCTTGCTCACGGGGAGGTCGCAGCATGACAGAATCCATGGCCTCTCCATCTAAAGCCATCAGGGCATCCTCTGTCGCTAATGTAGGAGTCATGGGGCACATTCTCATCATCCCCCTGACCCGCTCAGTCCAGCTCCATAGCAGAACATTGCTCACTGTGAACTTAGGGAGATTGCTCAAAATAGTCCCTAGCGGTATACTGGCCCTTGGAGCTCCCCCAACCACTTGGTCTGCCACCCCTGCGCCCGTAGACTGCATCCTGCCGACTATGCCAAATGTAAGAGTACGAGCAGGAGCACGGGATGCAGTGATGGTATGCAGGCAGCAGAGCAAGGGTTTACAGGTTTATTTACAGGGGAAATACTCCACGCAGGGAGGTAAAGCGTTAAACTGTATTAAAGGCGCAGTACAATACAATGGCTCAAATATTAGCAAACGGCCAACACTGTGTCCTCATTAATGGGGTCAAACAGACAACGATACCCCCCATCTTGTGGTAACAGTGGTCGGTCTCCGGTACCGTCCACTACCCTTGTCCATATACTGTAGTTTCCTGCAAAGGTTACGTGATACGGTGCTGCCTAATCCCGACGTGACTCCTGCACAACTCTCCTGACAGTCTCGGTCAAGCGAGCCCAAAGTGGCTGATGGTAAAGGGGGTCACATGCTGATATGGGCCCACGTGGCTCAAAAGTTGTTTAACAGCACGGTCAGGGTACAAGGTCTGTCCTGTACTCGGTCACTCGTATGGTGAACGTGTGTAGTACTCACATACAAGGAATGCTCTGCGTCTCGCTTACTGGAAGTCACCGGTGCAAACTGCACGTCCCTCTCGCTCTATGTCCCCGGCTGCTGGTGGTGGGAAATAAGTGGTCTGCAGAACGTTGGTACTCCCAGACAAAGCACTTCTCTGTTTCTGGCTGTGACACGAACAGCTCTGCTCTGTTCTGCAGCTGCTCTGCTCTTTTCTGCAGCCGGCTTCTCTCCTGGCAGAGGTCCCGTTCTAAATGGTCGGACCCTGCCACAATGCCAGCACCCAATGGGGAAGGGGCAGCCGAACGCGCCACTCACTGCGCTCCTGCACACTGCTCTGCTCTGGCCCCGAACTCCTCTCCATCGCGCGCTTTCTCCTTTTATTTCTCTGCTGCTGCGCTCCATTTTCTGTCTCTCTCCACCCCCTCTTGTCAGCAGGAAGCCCTGTCTCACTCTTCCTTCCCTAAGACAGCGGGGAAAGGTCCACCCCACTCAGGCTTCCCCCCGGGAACAGAGGATGCAGCCCTTCTAGTTCCAGACACGGCATGCAGGTACCAGAGGTCTGGTCTGTCTCCTTACACTCTCCCTTTCTTTTAACTTGCCATTCCACTGGTGAGGCTTCGTGGTACTCCAGTATAGTCTTCTGAGGGCCGATAGATGACCACAATTTTCACAACTCTTCCTGCCTCTCCTGCATCACATTCTGCAAGTACAGCTTGTTAGAGTCACTCCGAACTTCAGGTAGAGTGGCAGGGAACAGGGGTCCTTCCAGATCCCATGGATTAGCAACCTCTTCTGAGTCAACATCTGACAAGTCGAGAAACTCTCTCTCCATACTCCAGAGATGCTGGAGGTAGTGTCTCAGGACCTACTTCCTCTTCACAGTCCTCTACTTCTGGTGGAGGTACCTCAGGGGCATCTTGCAACTCTTCCACTGGATCAGGGTCCCTTGAGCTGACAGCATGCAAACTGTCCACTTCAGAGGACAAGTCAAGAGATTCTTCTTTCTCACAAACAGGAACCATGGGAGTGGGAGTTTCAGAAATATTGTTCACCTTCTCTCTTCCATTGGCAGCTTGTGGTGGGCAAGGTAACGATTTAATCTGGTGGGCCCCTAGAGCAGACATCCCTTCCTCTCCTTCAGGTCTAGACTTGAAGACGGGACCTTTGGACCCAGGATGGAGTTCCACCAGACTCTCCTCCATGCGCCTGGACAGTGCAGACATCTCACCACAGATGGTCGACACCTTCATCTCTTCTCGGCGTCCGACGTTGTGACTCTGTCTGGCTCTGGGTGTGGCCCCCCTCTTCTCGTTGTAACTTTTCTCCCAGGGGCGGCATTTTCTCCAGTTAGCAGGTCCTTCGGAAGGATGAGCGGATTTTCTCCGCCGTCTGTCTTGGGTAAGGCAACTTCTGGACAGGTGTCCCTTTCCTCCACACATCCAACACCCGCTTTTGGGCCTGTCTGGTAGGCACCTCAGTCTGGATCGTCAACCTCACCGAGAGGCATATCTCCTTTCCTTTCGCTCTTCTTTCCACAAACTAGGAGCAAATCTTGAGACAACTGCTGGGATACCTCTGATTCTCGGAACTTCTCCCTAACTTCCTTTAGGTTTTGCTGCGAGTCACCTTGGGGAATGGCACGGGACTCCAAGACAGCCTTAAGAGCTTCCTACAGCTTTTCAACCTTTTCCCATACCTTCTGCATTCCTTGCTATAATTCATGGGACCACTTCGGCTCTTCCTCGTTCGGGGTGGTACTCTGCAACATCGGTCCATCCCTGTTAAGGCTACAACCCCCTTCTACTGCTCGCCTATGCGTGCCTACTGCCACGATTTGTGCAAAAGTCATGCACGGGTTAGCTCGCAAGCGCTCAAGCAAAGCCCGCCCACGCTGCGCATCTCTCAGGCCCATCACTAACTGGTCTCACAGCACTTTGTCGGGGGGTCCTATGCCTAAGCCGTCTTTCTTAAAATTGTACTGTGTAGCTCCTGTAGCGCGTTCATGTACTGCGTCACAGTCTCCCCCTCCCTTTGAATACACTTAAGTAATAGCGTACGTATCTCCCCTATGTCCGTGGGTCTCCATATGTCTCTTCAAGTATTTGCAGCTGTGCTTTGAGAAAGAACACTGCGCTGTGTTTGAAATGCGCAGCGCTGCTACCTTGTCCATGTGAATTGTTCTTATATGATTCCTTTTGAACAAGAAATTTTGGATCAAATGAGAAGCTGGAGAACCTTCCTTTTTTTCTTCATTTGTGACACGTGCAACTACACAAGCTCCGTGCTTCCACATGCCAAGAGCTGCCACAGGTGAGCTGGTTTCCTCCTCTTTCTTTCGCTCAGAAACTCCTGATAACATGAACACATTCCTGTCCTTTAATGGCAGCATTGGGTCATCAGCGTTCAATTCTAAAAGTGAAGACAACAACTTGGTATCTGCAAGAGTGGACAAAGAATTTAGTAAGGTTATAGAAAAGGAATTGATGATTTCAACAGCTGGGTAATACCTTTACCCTTTCATTCTCCAAAAACAAGGTTGCCAAACAATCTGTAGCAATCAACTGCAAGGATTTCTTCTTTAAAACGCACCATAAAGAGGAAACCAGAGATGCAGAAACATTTCATGAACTTCATGCAAAATATCTTTGACAAAGATTATGCAGAACCTGCATGACCACTACATGAAAAAGGAGAATGCTGGTACCTTCCATGTTTTGGTGTTTATAACCCAAACTTAACCAAATCAGAGTGGTGCTTGAATCCAGTACTCAGTATGAAGGCATCTTTATCAACAGCCTGCTCCTCACTGGGACTAACTTAAATAACAGCCTTATAGGAGTACTGCCTCGCTTCAGACTAAAACCTGATGCAGTAATGGCATACAAATGTTTCAGTGTTTTATCATGAGGAAAGACAGTGAAAACCACCATGGGTTCCTGTGGCACAAGGACAATGACATCTACAACAGGTCATAGACTAACAGATGAAGGTACATCTCTTCAGCATCAGCCCCTCACCTGCTGTGGCAATGTATATACTGAGATGGACAGCCCAGGAAGGTGAGACGAGAGAAAGTACGGATCTGATGCTCATTTATTTGTGCAAAAGAACTTTTACGCAGATGATGGACTTAAATCTTTGCCCACAAGTGAAGAGGCAATTGGTTGATCTGATCTCTAGAACACAGGAAATGCTGTCTGCAGCAAACCTCAGATTTCATAAGATTATTTTCAACAACCAGGAAGTAATAATGAAAGCATTTCCATCTGAGGATTATGCAACAAGCCTAGATGACCTCAATCTGGATTCTCGTGTTCCTCGTATACAACACAGCCTTCGTCTGCATTGGGACATTAAACAGAACACATTCACATTCTAAGTGTCAGCCTGCGACAAACCCTTCACCAAATAAGGAGTCTTATCAGTTGTAAAAAGCATATATGATCCACTTGCATTTATAGTACCCATCACTAATCAAGGCAAGATACTACTGAGACAATTTAAAGCTAATAACACGGATTGGGACACTCCGCTACCAACCCATAAACAACAAAGTTCGGAGACATGAAAGAAGTCTCTGAAAGTCTTAGAACATATCCAGGTCCCACGTTGTTATTCCTTAATATGGCTTTCAGCTGCCATCAGAAAGGAAATCTACAACATCTCTGTTGCATCTACAGAGACCATATCTGCAGTAACCTATCGGAAGACCTCAGAAGCCAACAACAAGGAACATTGTAGGTTGGTCCTGTGTAAAGGTAGACTATCCACAAAATCTGATCACCCTTTACCAAGGGATTAACTTTGTGCTACTGTACTGGCAGTGGAAATTGCTGAAGTAATTTCTGAGCAGTGGCATCACATCTCTACTGGCCTGCGCCCAGCTGATGGTGGAATAGGACTCTTGTAAAACCTTTATGACAACACATGGCTGTCACCTCCAAGCTTGCTTCACAATAATCTTTTGGTCTCTTGATGCAAGCAGGTAATATGAGCTTGAGGAACTGGACGCCAATGGGGAGATCAGACCAGCTGTCTCTACATGGCTCACATCTATGGTAGCAAGGTTGAAGCTGAGACCTCATCATTTTGGACACTTCTTGAGCTGGTCATCTGTCATGCAGGATGTTGCTTGTCTGATTTAGATTGCTAAGTACTTGATGACAGAAGGCATCACATGAAGAAGGACACTAATGTTGGACACAACTTACAACATGGAACATTCACCATTTGGATTACTGAGTTGGTGGAAGTGTTTGTATGTTGTGGCGTCCCCAATCTGAAGATGGGTTTCCAAATTGAACTTGGATTATCTTATTGTTGTGGACTAAGGGCCTCCAACTATATATTTTGACTTTATAGATTTCTATAGTTGCATTGCATGTTAATATGTTTCTTTTGTCTTTCAGTTTTTATGAACAGTTATGGACATAGTTGAAGAATATCATGTCAAGATAGTATTTTCGTGAAATATAAACATT
The DNA here is from genome assembly GCA_009801035.1 of Oophaga pumilio. Taxonomy (NCBI): domain Eukaryota; kingdom Metazoa; phylum Chordata; class Amphibia; order Anura; family Dendrobatidae; genus Oophaga; species Oophaga pumilio. Next base: position 115,925 of record VIAB01002260.1, on the reverse strand, counting down.
TCAAAGAGGGAGTCTCATGTTCCTTGACTTGGGAATCATACAGTATGGTGTTTTAATGTTTCTGTTGCATTGCTTTGCAATAAGGTTTGCCTCTTAGAAATTTGTCAGCCTCCCTAGCTCTAATGTCAGTAATCCCTCCCTTCTTTTTTCTCATTCTCTGTATGTCTGCTATCTTAAGAACCTCAGGTTTTGCAGCTCTGGTTTTGAATAGTCTTTTTTACCTATTGCAGTTGTTGCAACTACCATAATTGCGCATAACTGCAAGAATTCTGCTTGAAAATAAACCTTACTCTAAAATCTTCATACGTGCCTCTGAAGTCGAGTCAAGCTATCTGATTAAATCTCTTTATGTGAGTACCAGTACATAGATATAAATTACAGAGATACATGGAACTCCAGAATCCGGTGGTTGCTCAGATAGGGTCCAACCAAATAATATATGTAGAAAAGAATCTGGTGCTCCAAACTACTGGTACATAGAGCCAGCCAATAAACAATGCCTCAAGAGACCCATATTTGCAGCCTAGTTATGGAGTCAGAATATACTTTTTAAGGGCAGAATCAAAGCTTTTTTGTACTATAAAATATACATTAAATATACTACTCCAAATCTGCACAGCATTGACTGTAATCCATAATCATCAACATTTACCAAAATAAACACTTGAAATAGATCACTGTGTTTGTAATGACTCTATATAATATATGAGTTTTACTTTTTTGTATGGAAGAATTGAAATAAATTAACTTTATTCTAATTTTGTGAGAAGCACCTGTATATGGCACAGTCTGTGTTGCTGCAGGGAATCGCCCTCTCAAAAGCAAACATAAAAAACTCAGCTTTCCTTATCACGAAATACAGCTTTGTAGCTCTCATCTCCAGGTGCACCTCATTCTGAATGAGCCAGAAGGCTATGTATTTACCTTCTGGACTCCACCTTGGGGTGGAGATATGGTAGCCTCCCACCCTCTATTCAGCTGTTCACTGAAGCCTAGCCCTAGTGATGAGCAAACCCGTGGATGTTTGGGTCTGGCGGGTTTGGCCAAATATCTTAAGAAATTTTGGTTCAGGAACCAGAATGGCACCCTAAACCAGATCCCATTCAGGTGAATGGAGGTCCGAACATCCATTGTTTGCCACGCTGTCATCTGCATGACAAAGCGTCAAACACAGACTCTGATCGTCGGTAAGATCAATACAGCCAGTCATAGAGCTGCGGTTTCCACGCTGTCAAATGACAGTGTGAGCCACCAGCTGCGACCGGCCATAAAAAGTTTACCTCTGCTCACAGGCATTGGCTGATGAGAGAGCGCTACTCCCATCAGCCTATGCCTATTGTACCTGAAAACAGCGAGAGCAGGCACCGCGGATGGGAATATTCATAAGTTGGCATCATTTAAAAAAAAACAATTACGTGGGGTCTCCTCTATTTTTGATAACCAGCACAGGCAAAACTGACAGCTTGGGGCTGCAACCCTCAGCTGTCAGTTTTATCATGGCTGGTTATCAATAATAGAGGAGTCTTCATGCCATTTTTTTTAAATTATTTACCTAAACAGTAAAAAAGTGGTGTGGAGTCTCCCTCATTTTTGATGACTAGCCAAGCTAATGCAGACAGGTGAGGGCTGGTATTTTCAGGCTGGTAAGAGGCCATGAATATTGTCCCCTCAGTCTAAAAATAGCAGCCCGCAGCCGCTCTAGAAAAGGCGCATCTATTAGATGTGCCAATTATGGTGCTTTGCCCTGCTCTTCCCACTTGCCCTGGTGCAGTGGCAAGTGGGACAATGGTTGTGGGGTTGATGTCAGCTGTTTTATGGCCACTGACATTAAGCCTACAGGTTAGTACTGTAGAGGCATATATAAGACACCCCTATTACTAAACCCATAGTTAAATTGTAAAAAAGACACAGCCAGAATAAAATCCTTTATTTGAAAAAAAGACACAGACTCCTTTATTTGAAATAATAATAAAAAAGCACAGTTATGCACACTGCACGCCTATTCCATTAACCCCTTCACGCCAAAGCCTGTTTTCACCTTCTGAATCAGGCCAATTTTTACAATTTTGACCACTGTCACTTTATGTGGTCTTAACTCTGGAACGCTTCAATGGATCCCTGTGATTCTGAGGCCGATTTCACACGTCAGTGGCTCCGGTATGTGTAGTAAAAATTTTCTCACGTACCGGAGACACTGACACACGTAGACCCATTAAAATAAATGGGTCTATGCACATGTCAGCGTGTTTTCACTGAGCTTTTTTTGTTAGGAAGTTATAAGGGTTAAAAGTTTACCCGCAATTTCTAATTTTTACAACAAAATTTGCAAAACCATTTTTTTAGGGACCACCTCACATTTGAAGTGACTGAGGGGCCTATATGACAGAAAATACCCAAAAATAACACCATGCGAAAAACTCCACCCCTCAAGGTACTCAAAACCACATTCAAGAAGTTTATTAACCTTTCAGGTGCATTTCCTTTTTGAAATGTGGAAGGAAAAAATAAACATTTACTTTTCTTTCACAAAAATTTTCCTTTAGACCTAATTTTTTTTACTTTTGCAAGGGTAGCAGGAGAAAATGGACCATACATTTTGTTGCAAAATTTCTCCTGAGCATGCCAACATCCCATATGTTGGGGAAATCTACTGTTTGGGCACACGGCAGGGCTTGGAAGGGGAAGAGCGCCATTTCACTTTTTGAATGTAAAATTTGCTGACATAATTAGCGGACGCCATGTCAGGTTTGGAGAGCCACTGATGTGTCTAAACAGTGGAAACTCCCAACAAGTGACACCGTTTTGGAAACTAGACCCCTTAGGGAATTTATCTAGATGTGTATTGAGCACCTTGAACCCACAGGTGCTTCACAGAAGTTTATAACGTTAAGCCGTGAAAATAAAAAAAATCACATTTTTCACTCAAAAATCTATTTTAGCTACAAATTTTGTGTTTTCACAAGAGCAAAAGGAGAAAATGGACCCCAAAGTTTGTTTTGGAATTTCTCCTGAGTTCACTGATACCCCATATGTGGTCAAAAACTACTTTTGAGGCATGGTGCAAAGCTCAGAAGTGAAGTAGCATCATATTACAGTGCAGATTTTTCTGCACTTGTTTGAGAGTACCATGTTACATTGGCAGAGCCCTTGAGGTGCCAGAATGGCAGAACATCCCCATAAGTGACCCCATTTTACCAATTAAACCTCTTATTGAATTCATCTAGGGATGCAGTGATTATATTGACACCACAGGTGTGTCACAAACTTTTATACCATTGGGCAGTGAAGATTGTGTGTTAGACAGAAATTTTATATTTTCACACTGGGAAATGGGTAAAATTAGCAACATAATTTGTCCCACAATTTCTGTCGAATGTAAAAAAAATCCATATGTGGCTGTACAGTAATACTTTTCCATACAGAGATACTTGGGAGGGACGGAGCGCTATTTGCCTCCTGGAGCACAGATTTTCCTAGACTAGTTTGCGGATTCCATATAAAGAGCCCCTAAGTGTTAGAAAAACAGAATCCCCCCTCAAGTGACTCTATTTTGGAAATTATTTCCAGAAACAAGTAGTAGTGGATGTTGCTGAGTGAAAATTGCAAACTGCCGTTGTAGTGACCAGTACGCTGTAGCGAACAGTACGTTGCAGTCACCAGTACATTATGCCCAGAGTGTGCTTCTGGAGACACGCACCTGTAAATTAGGTGGGCTCTCATCATTACAAGAATGCCAAACATGTGGGCGCTAAATGTTCTTTACGCACACTGGGACTCAGAAGGGAGGGGGCCATTTGGATTTGGGAGAATTTGCTGAATTTCTTTTGGTGGGTGAGGAGCCATTTTGCTTTTCCAGAGCCTTTGTGCTACCACTAACATGGAAGCCCCCTATATTTCCAATAACAGATGAAAGACCTGAGTGAGGATTTGCTTTTTTTGTGGATTGAGTTGAAGC
>VIAB01002260.1:89672-103014 GCA_009801035.1 Oophaga pumilio | reverse complement strand
TTTCCGCGGCAATTCCGCAACGTGTGAACTTAGCCTTAGAGGCAAATGATGGCTGAATAATACAGGGTTAATAGTGATGAGAATTTGAATAGGAAAGGATTTGATAGGATGCAGAATTTGAATACAGTGGAATCCTGTTCTGGAAATGGAAGGAATTTACACACAATAATACAAATGATCTGGAACTGATTATAATACAGTGACAAGCAAAAGGGTAACAATTAGGGATGAGTGAGCACTAAAATGCTCATATGCTCGTTACTCAAACCAAGCAATTCCTTATGCTTCGATGCTCGTTTCGAGTAATGAGTCAATGGGAAATTAGAGCATTTTTCTGGCAGACCCTACAAGAAGGGGGGAAGTGAAAATGTTAACATGGATGGAAAAAGTGCTGAATAGAAGGAGAACAGCATGAGAAAGACCCCTGCAAGCATCTCTGACTCCAAGGACGCAGCTAAGAACAATGGTGTCACACTTTTACTACACTTTAAGGACTGACAATAAAACATTCAAAATCGACAAGAAATTGGAGTCTACAGGAAAAAATTATTTTTTAAATTTATTTCCTGTGTTCTGACCTGTACATAAGGCAAAATTTTAAAAGGATTTAAAAAAAAATACGTTAAGTAAACCAAAATGTATGCCTTTATTAAAAAAAAAATGAAAATTTCAGTGTAATCTATGAAGGAAGCAAGAACTTCCAAAAAATTGATAGAAGAGGGACTCAGATACACCCTGTATTAGACATAAAGGAGGGTTTCATACACATTCTGTTCAATTCTGGGAAACACGGTGGCTCAGTGGTTAGCAGTGCAGCCTTGAAGTGCCGGGGTCCTCGGTTCAAATCCCACCAAGGCAACATCTGCAAGGAGTTTGTATGTTTTCCCTTGTTTGCATGGGTTTCATCTGGGTACGCCAGTTTCCTCCCACATTCCAAAGACATACTGATAGGGAATTTAGATTGTGAGCCTCATTGGGGGCAGCGATGATAATGTATGTAAAGCGTTGTGGAATATGATAGTGCTATATAAGTAAAGCATAATAAATAAATTGTCATGTAGCGGTACTCATAGACTCATAGAGGCTATGCATTAAGTGCATCCAGCCTGACAAAAATTACAAGCAGGGTCATCCAGGGTCATCTTGAAGGCACCAACTGTAGTATCTCATTCAAATATCTCATTCATACACCCTAAAAAACACCAACTAGAGGGCCTCATAAAAAAAATTAAGAAAGTGTAGTTCTGGTAGTTCACACACCCATAAAAGCACTGCACAGTGCAAAGCTAGAAAAATTAAAAGAAGGTCATCCATACACCCTGAAAGGCAACAACTTGAGGGCCTCGTTTGAGGGTCCATATTGAAAACGTTGCATTTTCTGTTGACAGGCAAACGTGCTTGTCTGTTATGAACCCCCAGGCAGCACTAAAAACCCGCTTAGACAAGACAAGATGTTAACGATAGGGCAGCATAACACCTCTACGGCATAAAGGGACAGCTCATGACAGGTGTCCAGCTTTGAAACCCAATAGTTAAAGGTCGCAGTATCCTGGTCGGCCAGGTATTTGTTGACAATGTTTAAAAACTCTTCCCGCCTTGTCAAAAATACCCGGTCATCAGGGCCTGGACACCGGGAGGCTGTCATGAAATTAACCCAGGGCTTTGACAATGTACCCATGCCTCTGCTGTAGCAGGTGTATGTCTCCTTCGCCTCTCCTCCTTGGTTGGGCAAGGAAGATTGACCCCTGCCACTAGCATTTTCTGATGGGAACTTTTTCTAAATGTTTTCCACAATGGCCTTCTGGTATAGCACCATTTTAGTAGATCTCTCTGCCTTAGGTAGAATAGATGCAGTGTTCTCCTTGTAGCATGGGTCTAGCATGTTGAACAACCAGTATTCTTTTTTGACCAAGATGAATGCAACATAAGGGTAACGGGAAAGGCAGCAGTAAATAAAGTTGGCCATATGTGTTTAGCTCCCTACAGTCAACACATCCTTGTCTCCCCCATGATGAAAACTCTCCTCATTCCCCTTCTCAGCCCATCCACCTAGGGGAGAATAGACAAAGCTTGTGTGGGTAATAAAGTGCATTTAAAACAGGTAATGAGTGCAGGGTAGAAGGACTTCTTAAAGAATATTCGAGTGTTCAAACCGAACACCAGTCAATTCACCAGCCAAGGAAGGATGGATGAAAATCCCTCAAACAAGAATTGAAAGACTCTTGGCTGGGTACAAAAAAGCATTTACAATCAAAGAGCAGCCATGCAGAAGAATTCCCAAGAAACAGCATAATCCAGCTCATTGATAATGGTCTCTCGGCCAAGAAAATTGCCAAATTGCATCATGTGAGTTCCATGACAGTTGGAAAAATACAAAATGAAATCTATCCTTCCATTCAAAATCCAAGAGATGAATAAGCAGGCAAAATATCGGAGTCAACAAGTCAGCTCATCACAAGATTTATCAGTTCTGGCGTGACAAACACGGCAGTCGAGGCAGCTCGTATGCTTCGCAATAGTGAGATCAGAGACGTCCATGCAAGTGCCGTGTGACACACGTTACACAAGTCTGGAATTGTGGCTCAAAAAAAAGGTCATGAAATCTCGATATCGTCATAAGAAGTGTCAGCTCGAGCTTGAAAAAAAGTATGAAAAGTAGAAGATTGGAAATAGGTGAATAAATTTCGTTCAACTTCGCAATTGTGTCCCACTTGTTGTTAATTCTAAACCAAAAATTAACATTTGGTATCTTTATGTTTGAAGCATGATATGTGGGAAAAGGTTTAAAAGTTCCAGGGAGCCGAATACTTTCGCAAGTCACTGTACATGTGAGTACCCTACAAGACGAGTTACTTTGTACACTTGAGCATTATGGGTATGAAAAGGACGACATAGTGTTTATGTAGGACAATGACCCACAGCATATGTCGAGATTCGTGAAGAAATGGTTCAGTGACAATGAAGTAGAGATGCTGGATTTACCCCCTGAGTCTCCAGATCTCAACTCAATCGAACACCTGTGGGGAGACTTGAAGAAAAAGTTGTCACATTTATACTTTTCTATTATATTCTAATAAAAATTGAACTTTTACCTTATTCACCGGTGTACTCCTGATTCTCCTAAATTCTTTCTTTTTCTTGGAGTTGGTGTATATCCTAATTGCGGGTGGACAACCACTGTGGGGTACCACCCTGCATATAGCATGCAACTGAGGTTTTTGTCTGCAGTTATGAGGAAACATGCATATTCTTTCCCAATTAGCCCTGAAGCTGAAAATGTATGTCCCATCAATATTGGATATATACAAGCCCCAATATTTATAATTTTCCAGCAGTGCCCAACTGTTTATAGAAGAAGTTTTGATGGAAGGAAGCTATCCTTGAAGTGAGCTTACTGCCCCTCTTCTAATCAAACCAACACCAGAGTTCAGTTCTAGGTCCCTCAGAGTTAAGATCTAGGTCCCCTCCCCTTCTCCCTACATACTGCCCCTATTGGACATAACCATCAGTAGATTCAGTTTTCAGTGCCATCTATATGCTATTGACATCCAGTTATACACATTGTCTCGTGATTTACTACAAAACACCAGTGATCGTGTTTCTGCTGTCTCTAACATCATGTCCACCCTCTATAGAAAACTGAATCTGTCGAAAACTGAACTCCTTTTGTTTTCCTCCCTCTACTAACCTTCCCAAACCCAATATTGCCATTTCTGTGCATGGTTCTGCCATTACTCCCCTGCAGCACACCTGCTGTCTTGGGGTTAGCTTAGACTCAGATCTTTCCTTTACTCCTCACATCCGATCACTTGCTTGCTCATGTCACCCGCACCTCAAAACATGTCTAAAATTCCACCATGTCTTAATTTTGACTCTGCAAAAACTCATACTCTGGCTCTTATTCATTCTCATCTGGACTACTGCAACTCTCTACTCTCTAATCGGTCTCTCTCTTACTTAACGCTCCCCTCTCCAATACATCCTGCGTGCAGAATACAGGATAATGTTTCTCTCCAAGCACTACATCAATGCCTCCACCCTATGCCAGCCATTGCACTGGTTTCCCATCCACTAGAGTCCAATGTAAATTTAACACTCTCACCCACAGAGCTCTCCACAGTTCTGCACCACCCTAAATCTGTTCCCTCATCTCTGTCTATCACCCTACCCGTGTCCTCCGTTCTGCTAATACCCTGGGACTAATATATCCTTAATAATCTGGACCTTTCACTCTCATCTCCAAGACTTCTTGTGATCTGCACCACGTCTATGGAATGCACTACCAAGGACAATTTGATTTATTCCCAATGCGCACAGTTTTAAGCGTGCCCTAAAAACGTACTTCTTTAGACTGGCCTATCACCTGTCCTCACTTATATAGCTATTCCAATTTTGCCCTCAAAAAATTTCTTCCAAATCTGGTCCTTCATAGCATCTGTTTACATAATATGCATCCTTCATATAATTGAGAGCACTTTGTATCTGTACTTATGCAGATACTGGCTGGTGACCGGTTCATGCAGTGTTATTTAAATACCCTATTTTTTATATTTATGGCTAGACCTGACAATACAAGCACTCTTTACCACTTACCTTTCATGTCTCCATTATTTCCTCATAGAGTGCAAGCTTACAAGCAGGGCCCTTACTCCCCTTGGTATCTGTTGAATTATGTGTTTACTGTGTTATGTCTTTATTGTCTGTACAAGTCCCCTCTGTAATGTAAAGTACTGCAGAATATGTTGGCCCTATAGAAATAAAAATTATTATTATTAATATTATTAAGCATATCACCCCTTGCCTCACATCCCAAAAGGCATTCTGTGAAGATATATAGGCACATAGCAGACTCTGGACTGTATAATAATTTGACAAATGTTTTTATTAGGGAAATTTGCTAATCATCGTCTAGTAAATGTTTCACTATGATACCAACTCTCCAAAGACAGGGAGTTGCTTTAATCATCGTCCTCTTGCTCCATAAATGGAAGTTTAAAACTACATGTAAGTGCATTTACGTGTGAGTACTGTACAGTAAAGAAATTGTCCCCTTGATAGCAGGAACATTTTGGCAGATTCTGTTAAATTGTAGTAGCTAGAAAAGAAGAGGAAAAAGCACAGTACTCCATAGTGTGTGCAGAATTTCTGCTTAAAGTATAGCCATCGGGCAAACATACGGTAGGTTCTTAAAGTGGTATGCTCACCTTATAGAGATGTGTTACTAATAGGCACAACTCTGCTTTAAGGCTTTGTCATCAGAATCTCAGCTGCTGGTGCTGCTGTTCCTGTATTGGGCAGGGCACTACGTCTCATAAAAATGTAAAAAACAATAGGTCTACCAATCAAAAATAGACATGTGGAAAAGCAAGGTAGATGTGGGGATAAAATTTAAAATTTAACTTAATACTCCACAATAAAAGAACCTATAGGGTTCATAGACAAACCAAACATATAATAAAAGTCACACCAAAAAAGTCACATATACGAGCATCACTCACTTTAGTGATGCAGTGTACAAGAATATGGGTAGGGAGATAGGATAATAACCACTTCAACCTTAAACCCTGGTAAACAATCAGTTACCACAATACCTTAAAAATAATTTAGCACAAGAATATCAATGCCCTGGTGAGTATTAACATGAATAGAAAGAGGAACAACCTCACCCAGCATTGCTCCTTCCTTCACTAGACCGTAATGCTTTTGGGTCCAGTCTATCCACATTCAATGGGGAGGCCTTTACAAACATCCATACAATACCCCACCATGTGGACACATCCAAGGACCATGCATAATTCGTCCCCAAGGTACAGCTCCAAACTCGTTTCACTCAGCTAGATCATCAAGGGAGATAAAACCATTCAATACAATGTGGGGATTTTTTGCGTGACACCCATCACTCACGAGAATAATGAGTAATGTCCCCCTTCCTGGTATAATATCCCAAATTTTGGTATAATGTCGCCATCCTGGTATAATGCCCCCATTTTGGTAAAATGTCGTATAATGTCCCCCATCCTGTTATAATGTCACTATTCTGCTATAATATCCCCATCCTGGTGTAATTTCCCCATTCTGGTATTATGTCCCCCATTCTGTTATAATATTCCCCATTCTGGAATAATGTCCCCTGTCCAGGTATAATATCCCAAATTCCGGTATAATGGCCCTCATTCTGGTATAATATTCCCTTTGCTGATATAATATCCCCAATTCTGGCATAATGTCCCATACACTGTTATCATTTCCCCCATTCTGATATAATGTCCCCATCTTGTCATAATATTCCCCATTCTAGTATAATGTCTCCAATCTTGGCATAATATCCCCTATTTTGGTGTTATGTCTCCCATACTGGTATAATATCCCCAATTCTGGTATATCACCTCCTTACTGACAAAATCCCACAATGTCTGTCCGCTATTTCAGCTTTCTTCTCTGCTCGCTTTCTAAAACTGAACATGGACAAAACAGAATTTATCATCTAATAATATAAAAACCAAAAGGAGAGTAATCACCTGCGCTAGTATGCCAATGAGTACACCCCCAACCAAGAAGAAAGGGTTATTTTCGCAATGTAGGTACCTGGATTGCAGAATAGGAGATGCCAAAAACGATGTGGATATGGTGTAGACAGAATAGCTGCCACTGAAGGAACAATTGAAACGATTATATATATGTTAGCTAGTAATCCATTAATTAGTATACAAGGCACTTTTAATGATGGCAAATTAGTATTGCATATATATTAAATACTTCAATAAAAGGTGGAATGTGACCTTGCACTTTAGTTCTTTTGTTAATAGATTTATATTAGGTGGCAGGTTAATATATAAATAAATCGACACTTACTTGATTAGCGTTGGTGATATAGTAGAGAATGGATACTTAGTTAGTTTTCTTGTGCCTTAAGATGAAGTACGAGCTGTGCAAGGCATAAAGAATATAGGGCTGGACACTGCGAACGATAGGTATATGGCGATAGAGATGTATAGCCTGTGAGCCTGCCGAGGTACGAGCTGTGCTAGGCACAGAGAATGCAGCGCTGAGCACTGTGAACGGTGCTGACAGGTATACGACGATGAAGATGAATAGCCTGTGAGCCTGCCGCCTGAGATAATGCTTGTAGGAAGCCGTTCGCCGGGTGCTGGAAAGCCACACGCGTCTCACATGCTCCGGCCGGAAGCGATGTAGAGAATGCGATGTGGAGGGGAGGAGAGGGCAAAGCGATGTGACGTCACAATGCTGTGGACGGAGCGATACAAGGGACAAAAAGTAACCGACGCGTTTCGAGGAGCGTCTCTCCTCTTCTAAAACTGAACATGGACAAAACAGAATTCATCATCTAGCCATCAATGTCAATGGCTGTTCACTTTCCCCAGTCCCGCATGCTCGGTGCCTCGGGGTGATCCTCAACTCTGCCCTCTCTTTCAAGCCACATATCCAAACCCTAGCCTTCTCCTGTTGTCTCAAACTCAAAGATATTTCCCGAATCCGTGCATTCCTTGACCATGACACCACAAAAACACTAGTGCATGCCCTTATCATGTCCCGCCTTGACTACTGCAACCTCCTACTCTTTGGCCTCCCCTCTAGCACTCTGGCACCACTCCAATCCATCCTACATTCTGTAGCCCGACTAATCCACCTGTCTCCCCATTATTCCCCAGCCTCTTCCCTATGCCAAGCCCTTCACTGGCTTCCTATCATCCAGAGGCTCTCTCCTTCTGTACATATGTGTGTCTTGTATTGCTCATGTTTATTGTATTTGTCTATATTTGCCCCTTCTCACATGAAATAAATGTTGCTATAAAAATGTATAATAATAATGTCTTATAGTGTCATCCATTTTGGTATAATGTCCCCAATTCTGGTATAATATCCTCCATCCTAATAAAATGACTCCCATTCTGGTATAATGCCACCCCATCCTGGGCTGCTCCGTTCATTATAAAAAGGAACAAACGACTATTCTCACCCAACTCGGCTCCCATGCTTTGCCACATCCTCTTTTCTAGTCGGCTCTGAAGGTGCAGGAGCTGGCAGCAGACATCAGCTTGCCAGCACAGGCAGCGCATGGCGTCACTGCCATGCGCAGCAGCTCACTGGCAAGCAGATGTCATCTGCCCATCTCTGATTGATGCAGGGATCCAGTATGTCTCTGTGCCGCAATACATTTCTCCTGAATATGCATCCGAGGACACACATTCAGGTGAAATTGGCATTGGAGAGCCCCCTCAGACATGCAATAGCATCGTTACACCCCTGCCTCCTGATCTGTTATGTAGAACCACCTGTACTGTCATTTTATTACATAAATAATAGAAGTAGCTTGAAGAGACATTAAGTCTCTGTGAAATATTTGGATCGGTAAGGCTTTGAATAAATATATAATGCACGAAAGGCTGACCACTTTTATTGGATGAATGAAGCTGGTAATGAGAAATATCAATATATTTTTAATAACCAAATTTTGCATGTTGGAAGTTAATATTTTACAGCATGAATGATGTTTCAGTCATAAGGAGTTTGTCTGCAGTCACATTTAGACCAACCAACCAAAATTTGCTTTAACCTATCTACGATAAACTGAATAATACAAAAAAATAAACTGTGAATTTGCAATTTATCAGCAGGTAGCCAATTCAGCTTACTTTAAACTTACTGGAATAAACCAGATTATTGTTTGTGTCCTGCTGTTCTTGTAAATGTGGACTGATTGAAATTGAACATTAAGGTATTTATTATCCAATACTTTTGATTTTATGCTCCTAAAGTCGCCATAGTTCAGTCTGTTTTGTGCGTAAATGTGCTGGTTCACTACAATTTCCTCTGACCTGCTGTATCACAATGTTTCAGGAATTTGTGTATGTAAATTGTTATATTCTGTATGAGAGAAAACCTTGAAAACTAGTATGACAATATTACTACAGTTATGGCCTTGGCGGTGATGGTGGCCCGGATGGATGCACGATCACTGTTTTGTGAATAAGAAAAATGTTAAAGGCAATTGCAAAGAATTTGTCCTAGAAAATGTGGATGGGAGTTGTGTGATTTGTATTACAATGTACATGTTCTATGCTGACATACATCAGTGACTGCTTACCTTGTTCACAGGAGTATTCCCACCTCCAAGATCCTATCCCAACATGTACTAGATGTAATAAATTTAATATTAGCAAATAACTTCAATAAGAACTGTAATATAGTTTTTCAGATTCGCTATGTCGGTTACCCTATGTAGGCATTGCAGTAGCTTGAGTATCCATAGTTGCGACCACTAACAGCTGACTAACTGTCACTATATGAGTGGTCGTAGCAAGTGAATCCTAAGCGACTTCAATGCCCTGCTCATGGGGTAGCCGACATAGTGAATTAGACTAACTATACTACATTTCTAATTGGAGGTATTTGCTAATATTATTATTATATCTACTACTTATTGGGATAGGATCTTGGAGATGGGAATACCCCTTTAAAGCAACAGAACAAAATAATACAATTGCTAATACAGAATGTGAATCACTTTGCACAATGCCTAATACATGTTTTTTAGAATTGCAAATTTATACTGGAAAATTATTTTTCTAATCTGTTTTATTTTCAGTTTGGGTTTTCTTTTTTGATTATTCTAGATTTAGCCATCTTATCAACAAACAACTTAATTGCCCCAATTCATCAAGACTGGGGGGTTTTCACACTGCTCTTAACAGAGGGCTGGGTAAGATGTGAGGCACCTGTTTCATTAAAAGGTACATGCCTCTCAATGAATAAGGTAAAACACAAAATAGCATGTGCCTCCATGTGTGCCTTACCACAAATCTTACTCCAGAACTGAGATAAGGTACGTCACCATTTGTCATGAATTCAATGAGGGGGGTGGCCATAACCTGTCCTGTTCCAGCTCCGTTTACTTTGCTGGGCAAAAATGGTGTGAAAATGCCAAAAGTTACAAACTTTGGTGCAGCCTGGCACTGAGCAAAATTGTGTGACTTGTTTTTTTTCTCCCCTTCTTCCCAAAACCATAACTGTTTTACTTTTCAGTCAATATTGCCATGTGAAGGCTCTTTTTTGCAGGACCAGTTATACTTTTGAACTACACCATTGGTTTTACCATATAATGTACTGGAAAATTGGAAAAATATGAAAAGTGCGGTGAAATGAAAAAAAATTCTGCAATTGTTTATTTTTACCATGTTCACAAAATACTAAAACTGACCTGTCATTATGATTCTACAAGTCATTGTGTGTCATGTATAGGTTCTTTTTCATTTAGGTAGTGAAAAAAAATCCAAAGTTTGTAAAAAAAGTTGCCATTTTTAGAGACCCGAAGAGTCTCAATTTCTCATAATCTGGGGCTGGGTGAGAGCTTAATTTTTGCAAGCCAAGCTGATGTTTTTATTGATACCATTTTGCATACATATGATGTTTTGATTGCCTATTATTGCATTTTAATGCAATGTTGCAGAGTCCAAAAAAGAGTAATTCTGGCGTTTTTTTTCTGGTTACGCCATTTACCAATCAGATTAATTCTTTTTATAGGTTGATAGAACAGGCGATTTTGAATGTGGCTATACCAAATATGTGTATTTTTTTTAATTTTTTTAACGGTTTTATTTTGAATGAGGCAAAAGGGGAGTGATTCAAACTTTTAAATTTTTAAATTTTTTTACATTTTTAAAACTTTTTACTGGCTTCAATAGTCTTTATGTGCAGCTAAAATGCTCATCTGCTATGAACGATGGCCACAGGGCAGCGCTCATAGCTATCCAGCAATGACAACCACAGGAGTCTCCTGTAGACCCTGAGTTGTCATGCCAACATGTCGGCGAGCTGGGTTTATGTGACACAGGTGCCGATGGGTGGAGATTGACAGTGGTATTTAACATGTTAACAGCCTCTGGTAGATCGTGATTGGCTGTTAGGTGCACATGTCAGCAGATGAAATCATCTGACAATTGCAGAAAAAGTTGCGAGCTCATCGCCGGAGCCTGCATCAAACAGGTGGAGGTGACCTTTGACATACATATACGTCATAGGTCGTAGAGGGGTTAATTGGGGCCACTGACTTGTGATATTGTATGCATGGTTGATTACTTTTGAAGAGGTCACTGAATAGTCACAAGGATTATAGGAGATGAGTTGAGTCTTCCCTATTTCACATTATCAATATTGTAATCCTGTGCTATTGGTCTCCAGATATACAATGGGTATTGTTTATTCAACCCTATAGTATTATTTATTATTCCATAATAATATTATGTAACAAATTTTAAAATTTTTTAACAACATTACATAAAGTACAAATTTCACATTAATTTAAAATTAATTTAACCTGTAATATATTGGTAAAAATTGTAAGCAATAACCTGGATTATTTGCTAAGACGTGGGTTCTAAAATCCCCCCATCCAACACCATTGGTTATATTACTTGTGATGTAAAGTTGGTACTGGAGAGTATTTTGCCACTGGGTAATTTGGAATGAGAGATGAATACTTGTCAATATGATATTTTTGCACAATAACTGCTTCAGCCACAGGTGAGCTATCACATCAATAGCGTTAACCTCAAAGTGTCTAATAAACTATGATACCTTATTTGTGAAAATAAAATAGGATCTCAGCACTGGGAACTCCTAAGATCTGTAGTTGTGTGAATTTAGACTTGGGCAAACTAACATATTATCTTCCACAAATCTAACTTTAATTTTCTTTTCACCCTTCTAGGACTCATAGAATGTGCCCTTCAATTTCCAACTCCTTACTGGTACTGGGATACAGCGATGAAAATCTGCGTATTTATCTTTGCATTCATCATTCCTGTATTTATTATAACAATTTGTTATACCCTAATGATCCTGAGGTTAAAAAATGTTCGTCTACTGTCTGGATCTCGGGAAAAAGACAGGAATCTTCGACGCATAACAAGACTGGTGTTGGTTGTTGTAGCAGTATTTATTATATGCTGGACCCCAATTCATATTTTTGTGTTGGTTGAAACCCTTGTAGATGTACCTCAAGGCATTGCTGTGAGTTCTATCTATTATTTCTGTATTGCTTTGGGATACACTAACAGTAGCTTAAATCCGATCTTGTATGCATTCCTAGATGAAAACTTCAAGAGATGTTTCAAAGACTTTTGTTTTCCATCAAAGCTAAGATTGGATCGGAAAGGAAACAGCAGAGTTGGGAACACTGTCCATGACCCAGCTTACACAAGGGATGGTGAGCGGACTACCAAGCCAGTATGACTAGCAGTGGAAATGACTTCTTATACTCCTCAAGGAAGTGGTGGGATGACTGAGCTGGGGTTAACTCAGATAACTTCAGCAGTTTGATTATATTGTGGAATTTTCAATGATAGATTTGAGTAGATCTGTAACAGAACTTTCCTAGGAAACATATGAATCCATTGTCATATAACACATAAATATAGGCATGGTGTGTTGTATTCACTGTAATATATGCATTGGGTACACATATGATTTTATAGATTTAAGTAAATATATGTATATAGCTGTCAACTCTATGTAAATTTTGTGTGTGTAATTGAGACAAAATTAAAGTAAAATAATGAATTTCTATTAAGTATTCCAAATGCTATAATGTGCTATTCAATAATGGAGTGTTGTTGCACTATTCAGTGTTTTGGTATTCTACTTAACAGTATTGGATCATGTACACCTTGTATATACTTATATACACTGTTCAAAAAAATAAAGGGAACACTCAAATAACACATCCTAGATCTTAATGAATGAAATATTCTCATTGAATACTTTGTTCTGTACAAAGTTGAATGTGCTGACAACAAAATCGCACAAAAATCATCAAAGGAAATCAAATTTATTAACCAATGGAGGCCTGGACTAAAACATTCACCAACTCCTGGACAGTCTGTGGTGCAACGTGACGTTGGTGGATGGAGCGAGACATGATGTCTCAGATATGCTCAATCGGACTCAGGTCTGAGGAACGGGCGGGCCAGTCCATAGCTTCAATGCCTTCATCTTGCAGGAACTGTTGACACACTCCAGCCACATGAAGTCTGGTATTGTCCTCCATTAGGAGGAACCCAGGGCCAACCGCACCAGCATATGTTCTCACAAGCGGTCTGAGGATCTCATCTCGGTACCTAATGGTAGTCAGGCTACGTCTGGCGAACACATGGAGGGCTGTGTGGCCCTCCAAAGAAATACCACCCAACACCATTACTGCCCACTGCCAAACTGGTTATGCTGAAGGATGTTTCAGGCAGCAGATTGCTCTCCATGGCATCTCCAAACTCTGTCAGATCTGTCACATGTGCGCAGTGTGAACCTGCTTTCATTTGTGAAGCGC
>VIAB01002259.1:153697-179010 GCA_009801035.1 Oophaga pumilio | reverse complement strand
ATGTTGTCTCTGTCCAAATATATATGGACCTAACTGTATTTGGCTATAAACCATTGAGGACCACAGTTTATCACTCAAGTAAAATGTAAAATAAAAGAGAGGGAGGAGGGGGATGTGATTGCAGTTTTTCATGCTCTGGGATTTAAGATCTTTCTGCTGCGAGAGGGGAGAAGGAGCTGAAGCAGTGGATATATCCTATTAACTTGGAGCAAATAGCAAAGCTGTTCCATGACGAAATATACCCAAAATTACTGACAAAGGATGAGATCCCTAAAATGGATTGCGATTTTATAGATATTTGTTTTTTTTAAGAGTAGATATTCTTTAGTGGATATTTCATCTGGGGAGAAATTTTTGACTTAATCTTTCAGTATTATTTTATAAGGAAAATAAGTATTAACATCACAGGTCAAAATTAACATGAAAATTCTATTTTGCCTGGACTGAGTACTGTGGCAGAAACGGATAGCTCCTGGGAAAATACTACAGTGAGTTTAAGCCAATTACATCCCAACTTCTTTTTCATGGATAAATTGTAAACTTTAATATTTATTTAGTCCATTAACTGTGTCCATGTACGAGATATGTCATGTTATGATTCATACCTAGATCTTGAAGATTATTCCAGAACCGTCGAGTTAAGGTATAAAATATTTAGCCCAGTGTGATATATAATATCACTTTGTTTCATTGTTATCAGTTATAGCCAAACATTAAATTATGTGGCCATATTGTAGCGCTGTCTCCTTCAGCTTCTGTGTTCCGTGTTCTCCTGTTTATAAGGTGTACAGGAAAGAGTCACATCAAAATTGGAATATCTCATTAAATATAAAAATATATTCTTATAATAATAAGTAAAAAACAACTCCAAGATGTTCTAGTGCAGAAAAGTAAAAATAACTTCAAACAGCGCCAAGTTCCTCTGTATTGGATATATGGGCGGTTGTTACCTGATAATTGCACTTTTCTAACTTGTATCTTAGTTGCTTGATTTTTAGAATATTTTTTTCCCCTTTCACTTAGCATTATTTTCTGGTGAGTTGATGGAGGGCACCAACTTATAAACACATTTTTTGCCACTTACTCCAAAAAATGTAGTTAAATATCTTGTAAAAAATACCAGAGCTCCCCTGACTCTGCAGTTCTGTTACAGAGATATTCATATTTGATGCTTTGGGAGCGCATTATGTGAAATCTCTGCTTGCAGTCCAACTCGGAGTTTCTTCAGAGTGTTCTCTGGAGTGTGTCCCTTCACCCCTCCCTCTCAGACTCTGCCAATCACAGCTTGGCAGCATCAGAAACTATTAGACTGGTAGGTCAGTTACTAAGCTGTGATTGCCAGAATTTTTGAAGGCGGTGTAAAAGTACACCCCCCCCAGAGAAGACTATGAAGAAACACCCTTTAGAACTATATGCAGAGATTTCACATACTGAGCTCCAAGAGTATCAAATGTGAATATTTCTGAAATGGAATCGTAGAGCGCAAAATGTAAAAGAGCAACAGAATCAGAGAAGCATAGGGATTTTTAGAAATTATGTCAATTTTTAGGACAACCCCTTTTCATACCCCACTAGACACATCCATACCCCACTAGACACATCCATCTCATCCAGGACCATTCTCAGATTGCTGCCAGGAGTGCATACAGGCACGTTGGGGCCACACAAACTACTAAGTCACATTTTGTATTCATGCAAAATGGATCTACCTCTAATTTTTTTTTACGCTACACAATTTTTACCTGTAAACGCTTTTAACTTAAAATCCTCATTCATTAAAATTGGATTTGGGATTTTAAATTTCCTTTAAACGTTATGTGTCAACAGATTTTTTGCTATGTAATCTGAGATCAGCATGATGTAGGGGCTGAAACCCTGAATCCTGTGATGTCAAATACTGTTAGGGGTCGAGTTCCCGCTTCTGCACAGGGGGAATCTCGAGCCATCTCCAATGCAGTCCCCCATCCTTCTCCTGCCACAGTGGAGCCTGCTCAGGAGAGACGTCGGTCCCAGCGACTCACCCAGCCTGATACGGTACAAAGGGTTACTGCTGCCTCTCTAGGTTCTGTCATTGTAGCCAGTACTGGTCTGCGGCGAGCAGACGGCTGTGGGACTAAGTCCTGCTTTTCCCCTTCTGAGCATGCCCAGGGTAAGGCCTCTCATTGGAGACCAAGGGTCACATGCTCAGGTGCTGCAGCAACTTCTATTGGTCCTCTAAGAAGGTCCTGAACATGCTCTAGTTCGATGGCAGTCTCCCATTGGTCTTTCCAGGAAGGTCCTGTAGTTGCTGCTGCTATAAAAATGTTGCATGGCTGCATGGCCATGCGCTAGTATTAATTCTGTTATGTGCTTTGCGCCAGTGTGGTCTTATGCATGTGTTTAAGGACCCAGCTGAAATAAGCCCCTAGAATACCAGCACCTCCGGTGAGGAGTTTGTGTGCATGGGTTCAGGGCTCTGGCTGAAATAAGCCCCTAGTATACCAGCACCTCCGGTGAGGAGTTTGCAGTGTGCATTATTGAATACATTATTACAGACTGCTATCTGCTCTGCAGTTACCTCTGTGCTCCTGAGTGCTTTTGCAGGACACAGTGTTTATGTCACGACTCTGTGAAGTAACAGAGTTCGCCTATACCGCCACATCGTGCCATTCAGTGTCTATACCAGCGACTCTATGAAGCAACAGTGTTCGCTTATACTGCCATATCATGCCATTCAGTGTCTATACCAGCGACTCTGTGAAGCAACAGTGTTCACTTATACCGCCATATAGCACCATTTGCTAGCAGCAGGTTCTTCCTGCACGGTGGACCCGGGCTGCGAACGCACCTTTAATTTTATATTTAATTGGTGCGTGTCGCGAGCCTAACACATACTGGTTTGTTTGCTGCAGTTTTGATAAAATCACAGTAGATCTCCCAGCTCTCTGAGCTCTCTATAAGCCCACTCATGCCATGGACTTGCAGCTTTCTGCATGCACTGTGCATAGGCAGAAAGCTGCTAATCAGTGGTAGGAGCAGTAGGACTAGGGGGAACGAGACACCCAGTCTTCTATTGATAATCTCCTGCTGATAAAACACTGATATTATCATAGCAGAGTAGTAAGTGACATATCACTGGCATTAGGAGCTCTGCCCCTATATCGTGCTGCTCCTAGATTACATAGGCTGACCTATTTCATGTAATTTTTTAATAGTGTATTTCCAATCTAATAATAATTAAATATAAAATCTATAAAGACTGTACAACATTTCTTTCCTGTTCAAATGTAGCTGACTTTTTACTTGATGGAATGTAATTCGGCAGTTAATTGTGGCCGCGATGTGCGTGTCCGACTTGACTTTTCATCCATTTTAGCCTCAGCTTGCCTTCGCCCGGCTGCATTACCGAACATCAGCAACCTTTTAAAGCCATTTAATCTTCCATTTTGCCTTTTAAATAATTCTTAAGTGCGCCTTTGTTTCCACTTAGATATTAGCACGCAGGGAATAGTTTCATTTGCCCAAGAATTGGCATGAAAACAGAACATCCCACCGAACAGATGTCACATGCGGGATTATGAAATCTATCCAATTACACTTCTCATTCCTGCACCGGTCGTAACGAGAGACTCAACGAGCAGCATATTTATTGAGTTTGATGCTATCTGAATCGACAAACACGCATATAGTCCTGCGGTAAACCACTTTCAATTGATTGCCGGCATTAAAGACAATGCATGGCCGTGTGGGATCTTTCTTATCAAATTTGAAAAAACTAAAATTTTGGGAAAATAGAGCAATTGCCTTTCAGTAAACCAACGCTAACATAATATATAATATATAGCGATGACCATTAGTTTTGGCATCAATTGCATCTTCTGTTGGCAACCTCTTTCCAGTAGTTGATGTCATGCCATGAGTCCATCATGATGCAATGAAGCCGGTGGATGCCGGCTGGTAGGGAGCAGTTTGTAGAACTCCTGAACTTCTGATGTGGCTGCCAGACCAAGGTACTGCAAAATTATTTAAAGGAGTTGTCCAGGACTTTAACAGTGATGGCTTGTCCTTAGGATGGGTCAACAATGTTGAAGAAGTAAAGGTAAGGGTGGCATTCTGAATATCCATAAAATGTCTTCTTTATTGTCACTGTTAAAATATGGATTCAGGGGAGCGGGTCACCATCGGGACAACAGTCATTTTGCGCCTAGTTGACTCTTCAACAGGTTCAGGTCATCAATGCTTAATTGGTGGGAGTACAACACCCAGCACCCATTCCTATCAGCTCTCCCGATGTCGGCGGCAGGTGGAACTGCTCAAATTACGGAGCTGAATAGTACAGCTCCATCAAAAGGATAGTAGCAGCGGCCAGGTACTTCACATCCACCTCCTATTGATTTGAATGGTGGGCGTTTGTTTAGTACTATACAGTTGAAGGAGCTGTGTTGTGAAGCTTCATAACTGAGCAGTTCTGGCCACTGCCGATGACACCCGGTACAGCAAAGCATCTTTGGTACCAATATCAGCATTGCTTGGATGTCACAAGACCGCTGAAGCTTATGATTTTCTGTAGGGGTCAACTACAAGAACGCATCACCGGCAAAACATCCAAATACGTATTGTTCTAATCACTGGACCATGGCAGACAATAACTGTTTCAGTGGTCCTGTGACATCCAAATGATGTAAACATTGTTTCCGGACTGGAACAGACCTCCATAGTAATCCACCTATCTATCCAATGGATCCAGCATCAATCACTCCAAAGATTTGACCAATTCCGGACACAATGTCTGCCTCATTTGGTTGCCATGGGACTGCCGAACCTTATGATTATCTGCAGCAGTGAACTAGAAGAACACATCATTGACAAAACATCCAATTACGTGCTGTTCTAGTCACCTGACCACTGCAGACAATAACAGTGACATCCAAGTGATGTAGACTTTACTTCCAGAGCTGATGCAGACCTCCATAGTAATCCACCTTCTACTACAGTCGGTCACTCTGAGGGTCTAAATCAGTTCCGGAAGCGATAACTGCACCATATAGATGTCACAGGACCATTGAGACATTTTTGCCGACCTACCAATGGACATTATCAAGGAGTAAGAGACAGAAGAATACAGGATATGACTTTGGCCGTAATCTATTACCATGAACATGGAGACACATTGATTAATGAAGGAACTTTATTTTTTTCTTTAGTTACTTAAGCGTTGCATCAAAACAGAGAATTGGTTCAAAACATGGACATACTACATAAAAAGAGGCACTAACAGATGTCATATCAAGCCACCAAGATGACCACACTTGGCAGGCAATGAGTCATTTTAACTTGTCTAATGCAGACCTACATAAATCATTTTAATCCTATACAAAAATGGACACAGACATCACCTAAGTCTGTCCAGGTTAGTTAAAAGAAGGGTTCGTCCCAGAAAAGTCAACATTTTATTATTTCATTTATTTTGCTCCATTTATATGGACTGTCAGGTGTTCGGCACGTAAATGTCAAATAAACGCTATTAAAGGAATAGGCTGAGACAATGTTAACAATCCATACATAGAACCAAGGAAATAGGAGATCATTTCAGGAGAAGGAAAAGAAGACTGTAAAAATAGACTGTAGAAGCAGAAAAAGAGAGAAAATATCTGAACACATGAAACATTTAAGTACACTCACACCTGACACATAGTTTCTACCATGGCTAGAGACAGATGAAGATGCCTTTGGCCATGTTCGACCTTGTATGCTGGTCAGAGTCACTATCTAGGAAGGGAATTAACAGCAGCCTCTGTAACCCACATCACTGTGAACCACAACAACAAAGGTGACGATATTCTCATTAATCCAAGATATTGAGTTCTGAGCTTTAACACCAGATCACGGTGAAAGAATTATCGTTCAGATCAAAAGATTAAAATACTACAAGTTTTAATGACATGATGCAAAAAGGTCACAAAGACTTATAAACGCAGTGCAATACAATATTTAATATGTGTAAAAGCATTGGATTTTCCTAGATAAGCTCCTCGGGGGCGTAGCTTGAAGCTCTTCCTGGCAAATTTGCATGTTACTTCTTTCTCTTAAAACGTCTATTACTATATGTATTATTACATCACTATATATGTATATATAACATTCATTTGTGCAATATCACGATTATATCACTGCAATGAATGTTAGTCCACAGACAGTGTTTGCTCTTTAATGCGTCATTGGGACTTTTGAACCCACCCATGATTAAGAGCTGGCTGCTAACCCTGAATTACACCCAACTTTATGGACTAAGGGTGATACCATTTTCTATTTCAACCATGAAAATATAATTTATAAGGATGGACAACACCTATTCTTGTATACTCCACTCCCACCCCCACTAATGATAAACCGATCACTTTGGACACCTTGCCATTAGGTGGTTGAAGATGATGGTCAGTTTTTACCTCTACTTCAGAGATGCTATGATAAAAATGAGCCCCTAATACTATTATTTTGTAAAAAAAAAAAATCCTAAATAGTGAAAAAAAAACATATTTGACATAAATTAAAATTTAGCATTGCCAGAATTTAGCCCAGAATTTTAATTTGCATTGAATCTACCATAAAGCTCTACGGTCTCTCCAGACTTTACACAATGATAAATGAAAGGTGAAAAACAAAAAATAAGCAAAAAAATAATACTAAAAACTTGACGCTCACCTGTTCCACCTAAATTCCCGTCCCATTGTTGTGCAGCTCCTTCCGGCACCAGCTTTTTTTCTTCACCATGCATGACGTCCTCTCCTGCATCTACACTTTGCATTGAAGCTTCTGACATAGTCACCCGCTAATTTGCCCAATTCTCTCAAAGTAAATCATTTGAATTCAGGAGAATCCAATTTTTTCTAAAACTCATTGCAAAATCCATTCATCTTGAATCGATTAGGTTACCTCTGGCACCTAAAATCTTTGGTTATGGAAGGAAACATTTATCTCTTATCACAGTCGCTACATCAGAATTCTGTCTTCATAATATGATGATTAACTTGCAAATACAACACCTCTCATTACATACTGTATCCCGCACTGGGTTACATTCTGTACAGTTGTTTAGTCCAGAGCTAAGGTCCCAAAGCTGCTCACCTAAGCTGTGATAGGGGTCAGTTTCCTTTCACAGCCAGTAGAATTGTAACGGCTGAAGTATATCACATTGGTTAGTACCTAGTAGCACCCCCTTCTGAAAGTATCCAAGCTTGGAAAATTCTTTTTGTAGCCAGACAAGAGTCTTTTAATTCTTGTTTGAAGGATTTTCATCCATTCTTCCTTGCAAAATTCCTCCAGTTCTGTGAGATTCCTGAGTCATCTTGCGTGCACTGCTATTTTTGAGGCCCAGCCACAGATTTTCACTGATGTTCAGATAAAGGGACTGTGAGGGCCATTGTAAAACCTTCAGCTTGAGCCTTTTGAAGTAGTCTATTGTGGATTTTGACGTGTGTTTACAATCATTATTCATTTGTAGAAGCCATCAGCTTTTTTACAGATGGTGTTATGTTTGCACCAAGAATTTGTTGAAATTTCATTGAATCCATTCTTCCATCTACCCAAACAATGTTGCTCATACCATTGGCTGCAATAAAATCCCAAAGCATGATTGATCCACCCCCATGCTTAATGGTTGGCGAGATGTTCTTCTCCTTAAATTCTGTGCTCTTTTTTCTCCACACATATCTTTGATAATTGTGGCCAAAGAGATCTATTTTAACCTGACCAGTCCACAGGACTTGTTTCCAAAATGCATCAAGAAAAAAGAAAAACAAGTTGACAGCACTCACAGATTAGGGGCGCACGTATCCAGTCCAAGGAACCCACTTGGAAACAATATGTAGCAAAAATATAAAGACCACAGCAGGTGACAAAGACCAGCTGTGGTCGAAACGTCATTTTATGGCTGAATAAAAGACCTTTTTCTACACTATACACCTGGATGGAGCGCTGTTCTATTTTATATTTTTGCTACATATTGTTTCCAAAATGCATCAGGCTTGTTTGTATGTTCTTTTGCATTCTTTTGACTCTGAATTTTATTGTGAGGATGCAGGAGAGGTTTTCTTCTGAGGACTCTTCCATGAAGGCCATATTTTTGCCTGTGTCTCTGTATAGTAGAACAATGTACCACAACTCCAGAGTCCGCTAAATCTTTCTGAAGGTCTTTTGCAGTCAAGTGGGGATTCTAATTTGCCTCTCTAGCAATCCTATGAGCAGCTCTCATTGAAATTGACCTCTACTATTTCTGTTAACTGCCATTTCTTACTCCCATTTCGAACTGAGGAAAGGGCAACTTGAAAATGCTTTGCTACCTTATAGCCTTCTCATGATTTGTGGGCCTCCACAATTTTCAATTTCAGAGTGCTAGATACTTAGATCATAGATTGATAGATAGATAGATAGATAGATAGATAGATAGATAGATAATGAACGGACTATAGAAAATAGAGTAATTTTCACAGTTATTTTTTAATTCTACCATTTACAAATAATCCTTAATTTGACTTCAGCCTCTTCGTCTTTCACGTAAATTACCCGGCAGACAACGCTTATGTGTTTATCTTTGATCTGATTCCCGCCGGACAACGTAATGTAGTTGCAATTGTTACTTATTGATGGTTTCTGCACTAACTGAATTCCAATTGTTCTTTCAGCTACACACAGATTTGGATCCTGGGACCAGCAGAATCAAGTATATTCTCTCTGGAGAGGGAGCCGGTACAATCTTTGTGATCAATGACAAGACGGGAGATATTCATGCGATGAAAAGGCTGGATCGGGAGGAAAAAGCTGAATACACACTCACAGCCCAGGCTGTCGATAGGGATACAAATAAACCTTTGGAACCCCCTTCAGAATTCATTATCAAAGTTCAGGACATTAATGATAATGCACCGGAATTCCTAAACGGACCATATCACGCGACCGTCCCTGAGATGTCTCTTGTGGGTAGGTATTAATTGCTACATTTTTTATTTTGTTTTTTTTTGGATAAAATTTTGTAAAACATTTTTTTTGCTAAAATATCTAAAATTGAAAAGCCATGATGATTTATTTTGTAAAATAATCTACTGTACTCCATTTTGGCCTTAAAGGGATTTTCCAAAAGTATATAGAATAGATCATCTATAACAGCACACCCATTGCTCTTGGCCTTTGAAAAAGGTCACTATTATATCGGGAGGTGTGGGAGTGATACCAGACACCCTACCAAACAGCTGTTACCAGATCCCATGGACTCCAGAAGCTGTGAATGAACATGTCTGTAAGACCACAGCTCCATACACAGTGTAGTGGACATTGGACTATTGGAATGAATGGGAGCTGAGCCGCAGTACCTAAGAATGGCCACTAGTGCATGGAGCTGTAGTTTTCTGGTTCTATACATTGTGTACATCTGATGGCCTCATGGGACCTGGTAACAGTTGTTTGTTTGGGAGTGTCGAGTGTTGGACCACACCATGATTATTTATCCCAGGGGCCCCTGAGGCCTTCTACTCCATATTCTTTATGAGAGGGCCACTGAGAGTCCTCAGGCTTATCTCCAGACAGATCGAAAGAATCATCCTTCGATACTGATTTCTTTAGACTTTCCCATGATGCTACACAAAGAAGCAGTGTGTTTCAGGTGTGCATTAAAATACTTCCACAGGTATGTCTCTAATAAACTCAGATGTTGCCAAAAATTCTATCAGAAGCTTCCAAACACGACATCATCATATGGGCAGTCCAGAATTGTTTAAAGGCATAGTGATCTTATTGTATGCAAAAGTTTAACTATGCAGTAATAAAAATGCCTTAAACATTCTCACTCATTATTCTGGCATTTGGCAAATATTAATAATTATGGTAATTCTAATTCTCCTAAAACGGGAAAGGATTATTCTGATTTCATGTCAGATATTAGAAAACCATGCAGACATGTCTTTTTATATAGTGCATAGAAACTGCTGGTTTCAACTAAAGTTACATTTTAATGTCTGCACCTTCAAAAATTGCTTCTTCAGACACCCTCTAAATCCTTCGCCCCCCACCAATAGTCATTTGTTGAGGATAGTTATTTCAATTATTTACCTAATTTGCATTCTCCATTTTAATTGAACAGTAAGTGAGGAGCTGTTGTGATTGAAGCATAAGTGCCCGCACTATTTACATGTTTCAGAGATGCTTCATTAGGCGAGGGTTAGTTCTCAACCATTTCATCTGTAAGTAAGGTGTTGTTGTTCACATTCAGATGGGGCTGAAGTGTTCTGTTTTATAACATTTAATTGACTCCCAGTGTATTCCTGTGCAAACATCTGCTGCAATTTTTGCTCGTTGATTAATGACACATATAATAAGAGGCAGACATGGAAAAATATAAATATACACCTATGTATTTTAATCAGAAAGCTCCAGTCTGTGAAAGAGAATTGAAGTGGAAAATATGTTTTGTGTTATCTATCTATCTATCTAGTTATCTATCTAATGCTGCTGCTATGCAGGGAGATGCAAGCTCCACTAGATGGCTATAGAGTGGAGGGAGGATTGCACGCAGCAAGAGCAGACTAGCAGTGCAGCAGCGAGGCTGCCACCGAGTGGCAGCAGAATAGTCAAACAAGCCGGGTCAAATCCTAGACTATAGTGCAGTACCAAAAGAATAAGCAAAACAGTAGGTCAGGGTAAAAACCGAGTCAAATGCCAAAGAGTCCTAAACATAAAAGGGAAACACTGAGTCGGGACCGGGAGTGGGGAACAAAACAGACACATGCAAAGTCAGAAACAGCAGGAGGACAAATCAGAGTACTACCAAAGTCAGATACTCACGCCGTAGGCAGAAAATATAACTGACATGGCCTGCAGGACGCAGCAGGAAGAAATAGCAAACCTGAATCCAAAATGAGGCCAGGCAAAGTTAACCCTTGACATGATCAGCAGGGGAAAAGGGCAGACAGGACTCAAAACCTGGACTGGATCATGACAATTTATCTATTATCTAACTATCTATTGTTTATATAACTATCATCTATCTATTATCTATCTATTGTTTATATATCTATTATCTATATATCTGTTATCTTTCTATCTATTATCTATCATCTATCTATTATCTATCTATTATGTATTATCTATCTATCTATCCATCCATCCATCTATCTATTATCTATCTATTATGTATTATCTATCTATTTTCTATCTATCTATTCAACTATTATCTATCTATCTATCTATCTATCTATCTATCTATCTATCTATCTATCCACCTATCACACATTGTTCCCCAATACCTGACTAAAAAAGGTTGTTCCACACATATCAACTGTCTGCAGAATGGATGACTAATGTATGAAGGCTAGGGGAGGGAGGGATCCTGCAGTTAAATCCTTGAAGAACTCGTGCCCTAACATGTGAAAGCAGCGGCAATAATATGTGCAAGCACCAATCCAATAGATGGTGAATGAAGCTGTGTTTGTACATACTCACTAGTGTTTCATTAGCACTTTGGATCTATGCTCTCTGGGGTCTTATGAGCAGGACCCTCATCTTTCACAGATTTGACTCTGTAATCCCTTTTATGTGATCAGTGTAAGTATTAGTAGTGGTGGAATCTCATACATTAATGTGCCTGGGAAGATGAATAGTGTTTTTTCCCCTCTCATAACCATGATGCCTGATGTGAACACGTCGGGAATAGACATGACCAGGCTTGGAGAAAGGGCACATTGATGATTTGCTTTGGCATAATGTAATCACAAGTAACGATCCTTTGAGGAATAATGCCATATTTAAGTATTGTATAGCTACAATGCATTTTCTTGAGTTGACTTCCCCTTTACACAAATGCAAAGTCAAAACGACTTAATTAACGGGCCATATTTCTGAGGTCAGCAGAAAATTAGCCCAGAGGGTAAACTTGTATCAAGAAGAGGATGGGAAAGAAAATGGCAGATGTTAGGAAATATGTTTGCAGTGAAGCAGATGTTGCCAATCCACGCTGTAATTTTGCATTGTTTTGTAGACTATTTTATGGCTTTAAAAAACCCTGCTCTGTTAGATATCAAGGATACAGGGATCACCGAAAATTTATTTGCGCACAGTGTAATGGATAAGTATTGAATAAGGTCGATGCGTAATGTTCTGCTAGAAATGGGTGAATCATCAGTGTATCAAAAATTCATAACGACTCGAACAATAAATCATGGACACATTTAATATTAATGAAGCTTTTAAAATTCTCTGTTAGTTTTTCCTGTATAGAATGTATATGTACGGCTTTCGGTGTCTTTCGGCTTTATGCAACCAGCAGAGTCAAGGTTAAGTATTTAGCTACGTTATCTGACTTTTCAAATAATAAAATTATCTAAATGGAATACGGCCAAAACTAATTCATATTCTTATATTTAAACGACCCTTTCGCTCCTGGGGTTGAAAAAGGGCATGGGCATACATATACATTTTATCTTAACGGTATCCAAAAAAACATATATTCATAAATATAGTGTCCAGAGACATGTTAATGTTAGTCTCCCCATCACACATTTCCCTTCAGAATGCAAAACTGTGAAACGCGCGTTGAGGCGGTTGTAGCATCGTGCATGTTCCACTGACTTTACTATTGGTAAGCGTTACATTGCTTTTGTTTCTGCATGGACTGAGTTACTTCATTGACAGTTGTTTGCTTCACTTGTATTTTTTAACTTGATCAGTGTCCTTTGGTTTAACAAATATATAATATTTTTTATTGTTGTCCGCAGTCTGACCTCACTTATCACCTCCTTTTTTCTACACTTGATTTATTTTTCCTCTTTGAATTCTCTAACAGGTATCAGTCACTATATGGTCCATGTTTTTATGTTTTTTTAATATAATTCCTTTTTCAATAAATTTGTACTTAATTTTACATTTTTATGAGTAGTGTTTTTAAATACTTTGCAACCTTATATAGGTTGTATAGATGTACATTGGGCAGTAAAACACCTTCAATAGATACGTGGAGTTATCTATTGATTAGTTCATCAGCTCTTAACAATTCTCAAGAGAAGTCTTAAAGTGTTAATCCCTAAATCATGAGTTACCAAAAGGGGATGATTTACTGATTATGGGGGGAGATTCGACTGCACTACTCTTCTTTCTAGACAGTCCTAAAGGAAAAGCTGAACATGGTTACCTCCACTCCATTCAAGACGGGGAGCTGAGCCAAAGAGCCAGAACCCATTCTTGAAATCACTGAGGTTTAAACAGTTTGAACTTCATCTATCAATTATTGCCACCCCTTGAGGAAGCAGGGGAGAAACATACATCGGGTGTAATTAGCAGCAGGCTAGTTGGCTGGCAAATATAATCTTATCTTTAATATAGTCTTATATATATTATATTTTTAAAAAGCTAATCTCATAATGTCTCAGGATATAATGAATCAAGTTCCTGCAGTTTAATGGCCTTTTATGTTTAATTCGGGGAACATTGTACTTTATGAAAGCATCAACAATTTTTTTTAATGCCACATATTTAAATTACTTACCTTGAACTATGCACCTTATTATGGATCCAGAATGGGCCGCTCTATTGGTCAGGACTGGGATGAGAAGTGCTGATGTGTCATTCTTAGGTCACCAATCCACTGAAGCTTCTGATTGGCTTCAGTGATCCGGTTACTGTAATGGCACAAAGTGATCCCTGTTGGATTAACAGAGTAAAAGCGTCTTTCTTTGGTTATTTTTTTTAAAAACAACTGCATTTTGTGATTTTTTTTACAACTATTTTACATTGAAGCCTTAAAGGTGTTTCCTTGTTTGGACAAACCCTTGTCTGTGTCCTATTAGGACATCTGTAGATGATAGAGGAGGTTCACCAAAGGGAGTTCCCAATCTAAGAACCAGAATGGAGGTCCACTCTACAGAAGCGGCTCATGCTCTGTTGAACTTGAGCTGTCCTTGTATTACAAAACTGGCCATCAATCTAACCTCCATCTAATACTACGTGTCCATATCTCCTGCAGTGGCTGTTGCAGGGAAACTGCCTGGTTGGCCTAGGAGCTTCTCCTCAAAAGATTAGCTGTTTGTAAGATTTGCAGATTGCGGAACTAAGACATGATGTTCCAATCTGAATCGAGAGGTGGTGAGTTCTCCTTCAATGGAAGTCTTCAAACAGAGGCTGGACAGACATCTGTCTGGAATGATTTAGTGATTCCTGCTTTGAGCAGGGGGTTGGATCAGATGACCCAGGAGGTCTATTCCAACTCTAACATTCTATGGTACTATGAGTCAATGACTATAATGGGAGTTTCAAGACTGACGTCCCTCCATACCATGGGCTAACTAAAATAGTACACATAGTAAACCTTCCATTTAAATTCCTTGGGTTCCCAGTATTTTTCGAGTTGTCTCTTATCCTCAAATTTAGGATATCTGAGTATTCTAGATAACTTTATGGTTGACCAACTCTTAATTTTCTGTAGGTCAATTCCACCTACATACAAGTTATAAAATGTATATATTTGGAACCAACCTTCCCATTATAAGTCCTTTATAGAGGCACCTGAGTCATTTATATCCATCCTTTACACTTTTACCTAAAGATTATTGCAGTTTTAATTTCATTTGAGGTGACTTTGTCTTTCAGCGCATTGCCAATTTATTCAACGAGAGCACTTATTCAACAATCTAATCACCAAGTAGTTGGCATTCTTACTCTGAATCAAGAGAAATGATTAGCGATGTTTGGCGAATCAGCCCTGCATCAAATGTCTTTCATCTCAATCATTCTCTATCCTTAAATGTTTAACAAGGAAGTTACCTTAGGCGAAGTTTATGGGTGAAACTTTGAGTCACCTTTAACATATTCACAGGTCGTTTTTTGAATACTTTCCCATATCGATCTCCAACTTGGAATCTTCCACGCTCAATTCTGCCCCATATATAACTATACTACGTCCACAGAATCGGCATTATCACCTGAGCTTGTAAAATAAATGGCCTATTTTACCTATAAAGTGGTTGTTTGGGCCTTTACCACTGATGGCCTATCCTTAGGATAGGTCATGAATGCCTGATCCGTGGGGGTGCGATACCTTGCTCCCCCACCCCCATCTTGGACTTGTATGTCCACTTTAATAAAGTCCCTATCCTGAGCCCCTTTATTTAATAATGTCCCCATCCTGGGCACATTTGTAATAATGTTCCCATCCAGGGCCCCTTTATTTAATAATATTCCCATCCTGGGCCTCTTCCAGTAATAATGTCAACATCCTGGGTCCCTTCCAGTAATACTGTCCCTATCCTGGGTCCCTTTATTTAATAATGTCCCCATCCTGGGCACGTTTTTAATAATGTTCCCATCCAGGGCCCCTTTGTTTAATAACATCCCCATCCTGGGCCTCTTCCAGTAATAATGTCAACATCCTGGGTCCCTTCCAGTAATACTGTCCCTATCCTGGGTCTCTTTATTTAATAATATCCCCATCCTGGGCCTCTTCCAGTAATAATGTCAACCTCCTGGGTCCCTTCCAGTAATACTGTCCCTATCCTGGGTCCCATTATTTAATGATGTCTCCATCCTGGGCCTTTATATCATCCCATTCTGGGCTCCTATGTTGCCCAAATCCTTTGCCCCTATGTCATCTTTGCAGCTTCATTTTCGGCATGGCGATTAAAATAACTGCAGCTGAGTCAGGGTGCTCTGCTCTGTGAATGGCCGCTCCCCGATGTCACATATTCTGGCAAATTAAAAATTTTTGTGAAATTGATTTTGTGAATTTAATTTTTTGCAAATTTCATTCGGCACAAAGCGATTAGCTCATCTCTAAGGCCGAGATGGTATACTTGGAAAAAATCTGTCTCTCTAGTGCATCCACTAAGGAACCACCTTCCCTCTGGAGAAGAACTAATTTGCATACCCCCATCTCGAGAAGTAGGGCATTGGCTTCTGTGTCTCTTTAGATGGTGGTATCCACAAAGAGAAACATCATTCCTCCCAACCTCCATCAAAGACCTCTCATACATCCAACCAGTAGTCAGCTCTGCACTGATGAAGGGCAAAACCCCTGAAACAGTTGTCTGAAGATGGTTGTAGTTCTCTTTGGGAGAAATTCTGGTGTACCTAAGCATCTTTAGTGGTGTTCTAAGGCTCGTCAAATGGTCAGAGGTTGACTTATAGGATAGCGATCTCCATAAAGTGGCACTAGAGAGCTAGCCTTTTTCCTCCCTCCTTTAGGCAAGCTAATTTATATAATCGTTTCCCCTGGAGCTCATAAGTCTCTACAATCAGAAAAAATACCCCCCTTGACACGTATGTTTTGGGCCTTCCGAAACTCTTATAAAAACAAATTGTGCTGAAATAATGCAAATTGCAAACGCCTGAACAAAAATTACAACCCATTTGTTCTTTGTTTTTCCTTTCCTATTGTTTTTATTCCAGCTTTTTGACATTTATTGTGAAATCCAACTGATAAGTCTAAGGGGTCCATAGTAGACCTTGACCAAGTCTCCGCCAAGTTACTATACAAACATATTTTTTCCTTTGTTTATCCGAGTCGGTAAATGACAAAAAAAAAATGAAAATTAAAAATTAAAAAAATAAAAAATCACGAGAGCTCTTTGTATTTATGTCAGCTCAGTCGAGTTCCAGCACTGTGATTATTACATGGACTAAATTCTAATTGACCTGCTGTGATATAGTTCTTGCGCATGGAGGATAACAAGAAAATCATATTTTTCTTAAAATAATAGGTAGACAAAACTCGGTCTTAATATTCATGTAAAAAGGCTTCCCGCTGTTGTTGGAGGTAAGAGTATAAAAGCTTTTGCAGGCTGATTTTTTGAGAGCTCTTCTAGATTTTTTTTCTTTTGCAAAGGATGTAATGTACTGACGCTGAGAAAGAAAAATAGCTCAGAAAATAATTGCCCAGGACTCTGTGTGAGCGGAGAAACTAATATAACAGAATTCATAGTAGGAACACTATGGATTCTTGTAATGTTATGATGTCATTGTGACTCTAATGGGCTCATCAGTTCTCCAAAAACTATCAGAGATGGTACTCATCTCCTGATACTAGCACTAGATCCATTAGGATGAACCGGGACCATGCACAAGTCATTTTAAATCCAAATATATGATATAGAACATGGAGCGGAGCTTCAGAATTGGATACTAAAGAAACATTACTTCTGATCCAAGCTAGACGACATTCCTGTACATGGGCAACTGTATATATGGCGTTCCAGTTCATTAAAGCCAGTTTTAGCTATGTAATCTGAAAACAGCATGATGTAGAGGCGGAGACCCTGGATCCGGTGATGTATCACTTTCTAGGCTGTGTGCTGCTGTTTCAATAAAATCAGTGTTTTATCAGCAGAAGATTATCACTACAGGACTAGTTGTCTTGTGTCTCCTAGTCCTCCTGCTCTGTGTGTAGCCACACCCCCACCAATGATTAGCAGTCTACACAAAAAGCAGCCAATCAGTGGTGTGGGCGTGGCTGCACAGGGCTCAGCATTCCAAGCTCTGCAAAATCTTCAGCAGAGAAAACTGTGATTGTATGAAAATGGTAGCAAGCAGCCCAGCAAGTGACACATCGCCGAAATCAGTGTCTCAGCCCCTACATCAAACTGCTGTCAGGTCACATAGAAAAAACCTGCTCACAGATTCCCTTTAACTTATGGACGTTGTCACCAAGGTTCTATTATTAGAGGTCTGACCATGTTGACCTCCACCGATCACAGGGTCTCTAAATGTTATTGCGCATGTGCGAACTTATAGGCAGTGAGTGGAGCTATGGATACACATGCTCAGTAAGGCTAAGTTCCCTTGGTGTGAAAACACAGTGGATTTTTTTGGGTGGAAAATTTGCTGCATTTACAGTGTCAGCAGATATCGCTTCAGGCGCTCCATTGCTGGAGGTCCACAGTACACACTTTCCGTGGGAAAGTATCTAACACTTAATTCACATAGGGGACTTTGGGCCCCTTATTCTAGGGAATAGTAAAGATCTCAGCTGCCAAACCCTCAGCCATCAAACATTAATCATCTATTTTGTGGATTGGGGATATATGTTGTCAATGGTACAACCCGTTCAAATACGGATGAGCTGCAATACCAGATATAGCCAGGGGTTGCGCTGTTTTCATAAAATAAAATGCTTTTAGAACAGTTTCTTATCTTTCTAAATAAAAGGCAATTTTCCTCCTATTCGTGAAAATAACAAATTGCAATTTACTTAACCTTAAATGTTTCATGCAAAATTTATCTCTCTGACTCTTGTTATCTCAGCATCAGGGATGTCATGTTGTATAAATAGTTACTATAATGACAGACAATTGCTGACAGCACCATGCATTTTAAAGGGAAAGTGTCACTAGGTCTGCACCAGTGCATGTATGTGATCCCAGTGGGGAGAGGATGGTAAACTAATGCAAGACTTGGCTGCAGCCTATCGTGAAATAAAGGATGATGCATGTTCAAAACCAAAGTGCTGATCCTTCTATACAACAGATGTCAGGGAGAGTCAGGATATACATCCAAAAGCATCAAGTTTGGAAATTAATATTCAATATGTAGGCTATCGAGTGTAGGTGTAGTATAAAATAGTTGTTTTTGTTACAGTCTCGCAACTTTCAATAAGGCTTCCATGGACAGGCAAGCCTCTCTGTCTAGTAGGGCATAGAATAACCTGGTCTCCACCCTTTAACCCCTCAACAGGAATTTAGACTTACACAGGGGCCCCTCGGTTGGGTCCATGGAGTGGCTGCTGACCGGTAGAGCAAGGTGGCAGAGAAAGGTCATGTAAGCATGGTCAAAATCAGAAAAAGTCAGAAAACAAAGTAAGAATCGTCAGGCAAAAGTCAAAACAATCTGAAATCAACAACTGAATAACACACAGGATTAGAGCATACAAAGTATTTGGATAGAACCAGGGTCAAGTATAACCTATATCTGGACACTTGAGGCAGGAAGATATGGGATTTATTTGCTCAGAGCCAGGCCCTGCCCAAGGATGAAAAAAGGGAGGCAATATGATGACCATGAGAAGGAATTAACACTTAAGCCTCCAGCTGAACAGCCCCACAAGTCCCAGTATATCGATAGAACTGTCGCACTGTCGCTTCGCATCGCCTGAAATTAAGTCACGGCACCATCTAATAACTAAAGTGAAAGCAAAGGAAGCTAGCACAAAAACTGATATAACAGTGGATTTATGCAAAGAGTGAAAGTGAAAACTCAATAAAGTTAGTACTTCGTTACAACCCCAAGTATTACATATGTCATGATTCTGCCTCATATATCAACATAAAACCGTACCCAATACACATTTTAAATACTTCTAAACTCAGTACCCTGATGTATAGACTATATCTATATAAATATAAATATATATTTATAGAGAGAGAGATATCTCTCTCTCTATATATATATATATATATACACGTTTTTCTACACTCTGATCACTTATTGGATTTTTCCTTTGTACATTTGTGTTCAGTCACTGTCAGGAAGGTTAAGGCTAGAGCAGGTAAGAATTAAATACTCAGTAAAACAGGGTACAAGAAGAGCTTTTCGTTATCCAATAACTGCTAAACCTGAGAATAATGAATAATTTATGTATTATATGTGAAGATCACATCCTGACCACTATTTTTCTATCTCTGAAGCCTAACCTAGCATAACTTGAACAGGAACATAGAAATAGAGGTTATAATAGTAACAACAATCACTATCATGCTTGATGCTTTTGAAGTCTCAAAGGCCCTCTGCAACATAAGAAGACACCAATGCTTAGTTGGGTTTGTAACTAATAATTCATGTAAGGCTAACTTATTTTCCTTCTATGATGGAATCACTGACTGGGTGGATCAGGGAAACGCAGTAGATATAGCATATCTTGACTTCTGCAGAACATTTGATGAAGTTTCTCATACTAACCTTACTGAAAAAATGACCAACTATGGAATGGACAAGGCAATTGTTAGGTGGAATCATAACTGGCTTAGTGATCGGACCCTGAGAGTGGTCATAAATGGCTGCACATCCAGTGGAAAGAATGTCTCAAGTGGGGTACCACAAGACTCTGTCCTGATCACTGTGTTTTTCAACACCTTTATCAATGATTTAGATGAAGGAATTGAGGGTAAACTGATTAAATATGCTTGTGACACAAAGCTAGGAGGGATAGCTAATGCTTGAGAAGAGAGAGAGAGGATTCAAAAAGATCTAAACAAACTTAAACAGCAGGCAGCAAATAACAGAATAGTTTTTAAAAGGGAGAAATGCAAAGTACTACATCTGAGCAGAAAAAATGAAAAAGCATATACAGAACAGGAGGAATAGTGCTAAGCAACGGCACATGTGAAAAAGACTTGGGTATACTAATAGATCACAGACTGCACATGAGTCAACAGTGTGATGCAGCATCAAAAAATGCAAACACAGTTCTAGGATGTATTAAGAGAAGTACAGATACTAGATCAGAAGTAATTAATTATTCCCCTCCACTCCTCCTTGGTCAGGCCTCATATGGAATACTGTGTCCAGTTTTGGGCACCACATTTAAAAAAAAGACATTAAAAACCTGGAGCAAGTTCAGAGAAGAGTCAACAGATTGGTGACCAGCCTACAAACAATGACCTATGAGGAATAGTTAGAAGTTTTGGGAATGTTTAGCTTGCAAAAGAGAAGACTGAGAAGAGACTTAATATCTGTCTACAAATATCTCAAGGGCTCTCACACTGTAGAACTATCAGCAATATTTTAATTTGCACAAAGGCAGACTAGAAGCAATGGGATGAAACTGAATGGAAGGAGACACAGATTAGATATTAGAAAAAACTTATTTACAGTGAGGTTGATCAATGAGTGAAAGAGGCTGGACAGTCTGGAATGATTTAGTGAATCCTGCATTGAGCAGAGGGTTGGACCAGATGACCCAGTAGGTCCCTTCCAACTCTACCATTCTA
The DNA here is from genome assembly GCA_009801035.1 of Oophaga pumilio. Taxonomy (NCBI): domain Eukaryota; kingdom Metazoa; phylum Chordata; class Amphibia; order Anura; family Dendrobatidae; genus Oophaga; species Oophaga pumilio. The sequence goes on along the minus strand of VIAB01002259.1, from coordinate 158,077 downwards.
TGATTTTATGATATTATGAATACATATATGCCACAAAGTCATTGTTGCTTATTTTCTGTTAGGACCCAGAAGCTTCAAACTACACCTATGGAATATGTAAATCTTCTAATTCATCATTACACTTACTTTAGTTTTTTATTCCTTTCAAGCTCCTGACCATAAATATTATCTCCCTTACCAGACTCTATCCTTAATATTTACCCTCATTCTTCATCACCTATCACTCATCTGACCTTCATATCTAAAATCTTCTCAGATAATCCTTCACCAAGGCATGAACTCCAAGAATGGCACACTGAGACCTCTAGAATACCACCATGAGGAAGGACTGAAAACAGGACTCTACTATAGACATGAAACAATATTCTAGCTGCCCATGGTAAAAGCTTTAGGACCGTTGACTCTAAAGATGAGCAAATCTTAAGGAATACAAATTCATCAGAACTGCTGACTTTTACCTGGAAACTCGAAATGCAATTTTGGATTCAATGCAAATTGAAAGTATTTTAAAGTTTCCAATAGCCCTGAAAAATGTGTGTGACACTATTCTCTTTTCCTCACACACGAATATTATTTGGTGTTGTACTGTCAGACTCTATCTGTACAGTTTCTTTATTTTTTAATGACTTTCTCTCCCTAAGTCTATGACTAAGCTGTGAACTGTGAAGTACACTCACTATCCAGAGTCACCATAAAACAGCTGCTGCATTCCCTGCCTCTGCTTTTATACAGACTATCATAGTCTGTCCTGTTTGATTGTGCTGTATCATGTGATGTAATACCTGCAAGTTACTGTGGGGAAGTCCAACCAAAGTGATATGATATTTCTCTGGCTGAAGATGTCTTCTGCAGGGTGTAAAATGGTGCCATTTTTGGCAATTTTTTCTTAAAGCTAATCACAAATCATTCTAATTCACTACTTTAAAAAAAAAAAACTAAAAATGGCACATAAAAGGATAAAAAGCATATTAGAATGCTATCATGGATATTATGGGTAGAGATTTAATGGAAAGCTGATCACCTGTGAGGGTTGTGTGTGACACAGCCACTATCATAGCCTAGTTGTCAGCCACTGTAACCTCCACAGAGTTAATGTAATAGAGTCAGAATAAGTGGACTTCAAGTGCACTGCCGATTCAAGAGCAACTCATAAAAATTTGGTTGAAGGTGGTTTATTTGTCAAAGCGTTTCAGAGTCAAATCCGACTTCTCCCTCAGGACAACTACATGTGAAAGACTTTCACATGTGGTTGTCCTGAGAAAGGAGTTGGATGTGACTCTGAAACACGTTGACAAATAAACCACCTTCAGCCAAATTGTTTATGATTCATTCCTGAATCGGTTGCGCACTCAAAGTCCACTTATTTTGGCTTTCTATAAAAAACTCAACATAAATTCAATTTGCATTGAATCCATTCATTCATCTTTATTTTAAAATCATTTGTCCAACTCCTACCTCCTGCTAATATTCCTTTTTATGTGATTACACTTTAAAAAAGTTTTATTAAAAAAATTAAAACAGAAAATATAAAAGATGACAATCTTATAGTTTTCTCGTAAGCAGCATACATGACAGTCGATAAGCTCACCAACCTTCTTCATAGTTATTTGTTTTGATGCACTTTCGTATTAATGAAAAGGAACAATGTTCCTTTCGTATAAAAACATCTGCAGAGCCTCAATTTCTCGCTGTGTTCGGTCATCATCAACCAAATCTGTTGTTCAAATGACAAAGGAATAAATGTAGCTTAGCTAATAGGAAGGAGCCAAGACTGTGGACACCCTGCGAGGAAGGCTCTTTGTGCTCAAGAATTTATTCTTTGCTATGTAAAGGGAAAGAGGCAAAAGAAAAGAACCAAGAAGAGACTTAAATTGAACATCTACCTTAATTTAAGAAGGTAAAATAACCATGTGTGACAGCTGCCTCGCAGTCTGGAAATGTATCAGAAAGAAACTTTTAGCGATGATTACAGATATTTGGTATAATGGGCTTGTTGTGGTTCATGACAACCATTATTTTATAAAGAATCTGTAAGCATAATATCTATAGATAGAAAGACTGGGCTTCTTTAAGACATACCTACACTTTACTAATATATGGATGATAGAAAAAGTACCTTGTGTTAATGAAAGCCTATTTATGCTTGATTTCTAAGGCCCCCTCTTAATATACAGCAGGTACATAGGACAAATACCATTTTCCATCGTTCTTCACGTTCTTGAATCTTACACTTTGATGCTAATAGATCTCCTAAGGTGATTTCTCCTGCAGCCGTAGGTTCGTAAAGAGTATGTTAACAATAAATTGTCCATAATAAATGTAATCCAAATGTTGAGTTGCTCTATAGAATCATAGAATTTTAGAGTTGGAAACGACCTCCAGGGTCATCATGTCCAATCACCTGCTCAATGCAGGATTCACTAAATCATCTCAGACAGATGTCTGTTCACCCTCTGTTTGAAGATTTCCATCAAAGAAAAAACTCACCACTAGTGATGGGCAAACCTGAGCAGTAAAGTTTGGGGTCTGTACCGAGCACCTACTGTTCGGGCACAGACCCCAAGCACAGACTTCTCCAGGAAGTCTATGTTACATGACAACACAAGAAACACCAGCGACTCTGATCGGTCATAAGATTATTACTGCCAGTCAGAGAACTCCCACAACAGCTGTGACCGGGAGTAAAAAGTTTACCGGCGGTCACAGAAGCATCAGCTGATGTGTTTACTACTCTCATCTGCTTACACCTGCTGTCGCTGATTACAGCAAGAGCAGGCACCATTGATGGGAGTATATATCAGCTAGCATGTATGCTATAAATAAATAAATATGTGGGATCTGTTCTATTTTTGATAACCAGCATGGCAAAGCTGACAGCTGTGAGCTGCAACCCTCAGTTGTCAGCTTTATCATGGCTGGTCATCAAGCATAGAGGGATCCCATGCTGTTTTTTAAATTATAAATTATTTAAATAATTAAAAATATGGCATGGGAACCCCCATTTTTGATAACCAGCCAAACTAAAGCAGACAGCTGGAGATGGCATTGTCAGACTAGTAAGGGGCCATGAATATTGCCCCCTCAGTCTAAACATAGCAGCCCTCAGCTGTCATCTATAAGATGAGCAATTTCTGGAACTTTGCCCAGCTATTCCCACTTATCTTGTGGCTGTGTGTAGTAATATTTCTGGGGTTGATGTCACCTTTGTATTATCCTGGTGACATAAAGTCCACAGGTTAGTAATGGAGAGGCATCTACTAAAGACCTCTCCATTACTAAACCCATAGTCATATTGTAAATAAAAACACCCAGAATAAAGTCTTTTATTTTAAATTAAAAACAAGGTGTGGATTTACAAATTTATTTAAAAATAACAAAGCTATACTCACCTTACACCCATTCCACTGAATCCATTGTCCCTGTAATAAACAGAAAATACTAAACAACAAAAATACTCACCTTACGCGTATTTAATCGTAGCCCTTGTCACCTGTAAAAAAAGAAAAATAATAAACAACCATATCCCTCACCAGACCAAAGTGATGATTTCTCACATCAAACTCTATCTCTGCAATATGTGGTTTACAACCTGGATGGTGCCATGATGTTATTGTTCAGGCTGAAAAACATAGGAGACTAAGGTGCCTCAAGCGCCAATGTCACATTGACACCATGGCAGCAAGTGACTTTGAGTGGGACAGGTTGTCTAAGCTCACTGATTGACTGCTTGGCTGTCAATGTAACGTCAGTACTGCAACCAATAAAAGATACCAGGAGAAGCAACACAGACTTACCGAAGGAAGTTGTGAAAAGTGTGGTTTGTATTTTAGAAGAAACTGCGCCCTAAGACTTTTTGAAAATTTACAATTCTTTTAATTTCCAGTGGCAATCATCTTTACCGTTCTTTTGTATCTAAGTATACGCAATTTTAAAAGACAAATGTCAAAAAAGGGCAAAAAATGTTAGCAATACTGAACATAATAATACTATGAAATAACTGTGGAAACCCTGGCAAATAGACGTAGCCGACAATATACTTGTCAATAAATGTGAAATTTACTTTGCGGAGAAATGACTGCTAAGCAGAGCTTATATTTTAATTATGGGTATCTAATGCATAGGGAAATAAAATTACTTTTCTAAGGTCACAGGGATATGACATAGGAATGTAATTAATCTTCCGAACTTCAAGCTCCGTGGCCTACATTAATCAAAGGTGAAATTTGAAAATGGGTGTTGTATGCGATTTTCAGCTATGCCATTCATCAAGACAAATAGTACAGAAACATTGGCAGAAAGATTCACCTTCTAAAATTCTTCTATTTTTCCCTCATAAAAAAGTCAAAAGAATTGGATTTTAACCCCCCTCCCCCAAAATAC
>VIAB01002259.1:115519-147379 GCA_009801035.1 Oophaga pumilio | reverse complement strand
ACTTTTGGTGCTGCTAGATAAAGGAGATATGGAGTTAATTGATTTCTGATTACTTATCTCTGAGAGCCCCAGACAAGTCTACCAGCTATTTAATCCTCTGAATCTCTGACTTCCACTACCAGTCAAATTTTGCTCTCTAACTTGTTATCTTGCCTTTGATTTAGATGTTTTCCTGATTACTCTTGTTCTCTGACCTTAGCATGAATTTTGCTTATCCCCTTGTCTTTACGAATCTGTTCCTGATGTGATGTTTTGGCTTTGACTCTGTTTGGCAATCCTTCTTGCCTCTGCTTTACTCTTCCAGACAGTAGCCATTCTCTGGAAGCAATCCACTGGACCTCATTGTTAGACCAAATTCTTGTACCGGGGCTAAAGGGTGAATTTTGTGGAACCACTGGAATCTGCCAGGTGCAGTGACTTATGCCAAGTATTCCCAAGGCAGCCATTTTGAACCTGCATCTCTTACAGTTGTGACACCTATACATCATGGATTAGTTCTACAATTTGTCTTTTATATTCATTATGAATCTGACAAAAAAATAAACAAAGATTAACTCCTTTGAGGAAAAGTTATCTTCAGGGGTTACAACATCAACGCACAGACTTAAAAGAAATCTGTCACCAGCAAAAAATACATTGGGGCCGTCTGTCAGTCAGGGCCGGGTGCGCAGTTACACTCGCCGCTCTGTGTACTTAGAGCAGTGACTGAACCTGAACCGGTGCCGCCCCATAACTGAAACCAAATGCTGCTGGGGATAATAAAGTTTCTTTTCTCCCAGCAGTGTTTGGGTACGTGCAAGCGACCGGCAGGTTTGTAACCCTATTAACCTGAAGATTGATGCAGGTTAATAGCGTTTTTCGCTGGTGACAGTTTCCCTTTAAAGGGTGTTTCTGCCTCTTGAAGCTTTACATAAGCCTCAAGTGTGACAAAAAAAGTTGCACAAAAATAATTTTTTAACTCTCACCGCTTTCTATCTTTCTGGCAAAGTCTCTGTTGGTCTCTTTCTCGTTAAGCTTGGTCAGCATGTTGACAGAAGATGGGTATATGCTTTTTCCTCTTATTTTTTTTTACCACACAGAGCCATATGTAAAGTTAAAGAGAGGGGTGGAAAACCACTTTAGATTGGTGCAACTGATTTATCCAAATTTGAACCTAATATGGCTACACTCATGATGACTTTTAATGCTCCTCCTTATTAAAAATGTGCAAACCAATTCTCAACAAATGAAATTTGGAAGCAATTTCCCAAAATTTTCAGATTCTAGCTAATCTAAGATTTTCAAGATTCAATTTGTACAAATCCATCAACATAGCTGCCAGCTAGCCAACATTTATTTTGCTGGAATTTTTTGAAGGCTGGGAAGAGTTTAAAATAATAGTAAATCATTATTCTCTAATGCCCTGTGTCCTCAACCTAACTTTAATTCTCTAACTAATATTCTAAATAATTCTGCATAATAAAGGACACTTTTGATTTGGATCAAATTTATTAAGACCCAATGGAATCTTCTTGCCAATTTACATGAATCTGTCCAAAACTAATTTCAGTAAATTTGCGCACATGTGCTCCACCCAAAGAGGTTGTCCACTACTATTTAAATCAATAAGGGGTGGATGTGCAGTACCTGGCCGCGGCCACTATCAGTAGATGGCGCACTTCGGGGAGCAGCCAACATCAAGAACAGCTGATGGGCGAAGGATCCAGGTTCACACCCCCCAATCAAACATTGATGACCTCTCCTGAGAATAGGTTATCAATGTGGACAACCTATTAGATATAGGTTGACCACTACTTTAACATTGATAACCTATTCTCTCATTACAGATTATTTGATATTCTAGAGAAATTAAAAATTTTTCCAAACTCAGTCTCAGTCATTCATGATGGGCATTTAAACCACAGCCCTAAAATATATAAATGGAAAAAAGAAATAACTATACAATTTCTATAAATTGGCACATTTTCGTAAATTAGTCAATTTTGTAAATGCTACAAAATTCAGCATTGTTTAAAAGGGATCATAATGAAATCTCTAGTTTAAAGCTGCTCATTCACACAAGATACTATATCTAGATAGATTGGACCAATTTTGGCAGAATGATGAAATATGTATGTGAGACTGTGATGTAACCATGGGTATCCACGCTTGGGGGGCAATTAAAGTGTCCATATGTGATTTTTACGAGCAATTTGATTTTTCTCCCCAAAAATAATTGGCCACATAGGAAGTTAACCACATCATAAAATGAACATATACCAAAACGAGAGGATCAGAATTAATATCAACCAATTAATACAATTTACAGCTATAATTTTCCAAACAGTTATGACTAGATAAAGTGATTGAACACTATTTTGCATTTGTTAAGTTTTTTCCCCAAATTTTAGTGCAGAATATTATTTAAATATATATTTATAACCATCAGAGCTCTCATTTTCTGATACATTGCTGCAGGTCCCTTGAACAGACAGATAATTAATTAAATATTATGATTCTTGCTGCCTGGAGGCATCACTTAGAGTAGGTAGAGACTTTCTGCATACAATTTATACGCTGAAATCATAAATATTAACAAAAGGTTTATGGAAAACTTTTTAGATCCCCCTAATGGCAGCTGCAGGCAGAGAGAATTATGTTATTTAATTCAATAACTATTTGTGGGATTTGGAGTTGTGTATTAGAAGAATAAAACTCCACCTGCTCAAATTATATTTTAAGAAACTTATACACAACCACATTACTTAAATTGAAAAACAGTCCAACCGCAGATGTCTGCTTTGCTAGTGGTTATACAGTGCAAATGGAAAAAGTTGTGGCATTTTCACAAGGAGTGGTGAATAAACTATCCCTGTTAGCAATTTCACAAGTCGTCCAAAATTTATCCCATTATTTAGGGAGCTGGAAGAGGTTAGCTGTTTTGAAAGTGAAAAAGTAATAACTTCTTTATTTTGGGAGAAAAAATGACCTTGTTTTTGGGCTCCTCGACTGATTTGCTCTTCTCAAGATGATTAAACAGTTGCAATGTCTTTCTTTCAAACTGTCCAAAAATTATCCCTTTGTTTAAGGAGCAGGAACAGGTTGGTTGTTATGAAAAAGAAGTAAAGCTGCAAGGCATTATGAGGAAGCCCACGCTGCCTCGCCTGATGTCATGTGAGGCCGCTCTCTCTTAAGCAAGTGTGAAATGGTGGCAGGCATCTTTTTGTTTTGCGTTTTTCACAAATAGAATCCCAAACTGTTCAAATTCACTTGTTTCTGTGATTTTCAGGAAATTTGACTCTAAATCAAATTGCCGTAAATTTATTAGATCATCTTTACTCATCACTATGCACAGTGTTGTACTGGGGAACATTGAATTATATTCCGAGGGACCACCTTTCTATTATGCAAAATCAATGCATTGTCATTAAAGCGTTTTACAGACTAGGACTAATTTTTGTTAGGCACTGTATCTTCGATTATTGCCATGAGATACACAGTGTTAGGATTCCGCTCTGCTTACCTGTTTGATCAGTTTTCATGTGCTCACTCCTGAATTATTTGCATCTGGTCAGGTGTTCACTAAATAATTTTACTGCGTCTTTGATTAAAGCATTGAGAGAAGCAGAAAGAGGAGTTATTTGGAAAATGACCCCAAGTATGCAAATCGCACATGAGCGATCACGTGACGACTGATCAAACCGGAAGCAGAGCCAAATCCTAACATTGTGTGTATTACATACATTAGGATTCAGCATGATACATTGCCTGAGGAAAAATATCCCTGGCCTTCAAAACCCCTTTAATGATAATGCAAAATAAATAACACATTAGAGAGAGCTATGCAGCATAGTTTCGTGAATGTTTTCAGACAGCCGGTGCCATATACTATTATAGTTGATTGTCAGCGGTGCTGGTTGTTGGACCACCACCAATCAGATATCAATTTCCTATCTGAGAGTAGATCACCAATATCATTTGCCTATAGAAGCTTATTAATATTTTAACCAATTACAGTAGCTATTTATGGCTTCCTTTGAGTATTATGTAATGCAAAATACTTCCCACATACAGTATGATATCCCGACAGTGTAATGACTGATAAAATAATTTTAAAAAATTGCTTATCTAGCCATGTTCCCCCAATGCGCTGCTGCAGTCTCATCAGCGTCTGAAGACCAGCGCTGCATGGGCAATCTATTGACATCGACATCATCCAATCTCAGATACATAGGCTGAATGGCATAGAACAGAACCATCGTCTCTCTCCTACAACATTGTATTCAATGGCATCTGCATCCTCAGGAAGCAGGTACCTTTGAAATCAAGACACTGCGTTGGGTCAAGGCCTGACAATGTTTGTCACCAGTTTCTTCCCTACTCATTTATCCCATAGAGACAAAGAGGTCTTTTGTATGTACACCCTGGAAAGAGAGAAAAGGTCCTACCAAAGGATTCTCTGGTACTCCGGTATTCCAGTCCTACGCTGTCTCTGGAGATGAGCGAATTTGTTCAAATTTTGGCCCCGAATCCGATTTTGATATATTCGAGCCATATTCGAACACTATTCATGCCAAATGTATGTCTTATGATCAGTTCTGCACATATTCGGTAATTTCTACTCACAATGACGCTTGGCTGTGTTCGACGAATATTGCAAAAACAATATTCGATTCCGATTGTATTCGGAACCGAATCTGAACAAATTCGCTCATCTCTAGCTGTCTCTCTACGGTATGAAAAGCATTACAGCTGTTTACAAGTTTCTGAACAGTTTGTGTAATTTTCAATGCATAGTTAGACATATTTCCAAGGTTTAGTCGTTCACATACACACTTTCTACTTGAAAAAATAAACCAGTAGTAAATAAAATCTGTAACCTTATTCACCTTGAATTGAATAGATAGCATTGCATCTCAGTTCTGAAGTCAATCGCATTGTACCTGGATTAACATTCCTGCTGTATATACATTTCCTGTTGCAACCTTGTTTATCTATCTTTATACCAAAAGACCATAATATGACATTTAGTGCAGATATTCACAGAAAAAAATAATTCAAACACAGAGTCGAATTGCAGAGCTCTGACTGGAGAAATTCCTGTTAAGTACTGATTGTGAAATATTCTCTTCTAGAAATACTTGAGACATTTACCATAGAATCCTTTGAATGTCAGATTTGGAAGGGACCACCAGGGTCATCGTGACCAACTCTATGCTCAATGCAGGGTTCACTAAACCATCCCAGACAGATGTCTGTCCAGCCTCTGTTTGAGGACTTCCATTGAAGGAGAACTCACCACATCTTGCGGCAGCCTGTTCCACTCATTGCACTCCACTCGATCTGATCACTGTCATTTTAGAATTTTCCTTATTGACTTTGTTGCTTTTTGTTTGCCATGAGATATTATTTTACAGTGCATGGTTTTTCATTATTGCAAAACAAAAATCAAGAAACTACACTATGTTATATATTCTAGGTATATCTGGTGATTATTATAACATATAATATACATATTTATATAGATATATGTAGAGAGAATTAGAAAGATCCTGGTCTAGAGGACACGCCAGTCCATGGCCACCAGACTGCCTCCTACCTGCCGGAATTCATGATGCCTCTTCTGATTCATAGGTGCAGCACAACGTCAAAGTTTAAGATGCCTTAGGGATTCCAGAAGATCGGAGATGATTGAAGGAGCTCTGATCTGACAGCCACAACCTACCAATGTGTTCCTTGGACCATGGTCCTGCAAATCTCTTTGATCCTCTCTTTGATATGTGATTTGTCTATCACCCCAGTTCCATTATCTTACAGTACATTCCAAAAGTGCCTTTTCAAAAGTTTGACAAATTTAATATCAAAATGCTACTCCATAATTGATTACATAAAGTGCCTTATTACTTTATTATGGATGTGTCCAAATCCAGGATCATATTGATACATGAATTAGAGCTGTTCATTTCATGAAATATCCGAGAAATCTTATCTTCAACTGGAAATGTTGGGTCTTGTTCATCCTTGGACTTTTGAGGTCTCTGAACAATCTGCTATAGACTATCTACCACAAATACTTTAATCGAGAACGTGGTATGAGACAATCTACTAACTGTTCCATCTTTTTCTTTGCCTCCTCTTTTACGTTTGAAGATACTTTTTTTGTTATAACTCTAAAGGGGTTTTCCCATGAACATATTTATTTTCATCAACATTTTAATCGATAGATCTTTGAATAATAATAATCTCCACAATTGGATGCGTTTTAAAAAAAATGTTCCTGGGCTAAGATAATCTCATAAATGTGCCCCTGCTGTGTACTGTGTAATGGCTGTGTCTGACCATGCAGGTACATGGTCTGATCATACCACAGCTCCTGGGCAGGGGAGGAAGCGAAAGAGAGGGTACAGACAGGACAGCAGGAGATCACAGCTGATTTTTTCTTTGAGGTTAAACATTGATAAAGAACAGGCTGAGAAATTATTTGCCTCAGAAAAAGAATCAGCTGCGATCACATGCTGTCCTGTCTCTATACTCTTTTGCAGCATAGCTTCCTTGCTCATAGAGAAGGGTATAGAGCAGATGACTTCTTATTATGATACATCTATGTCTTAATTGCCTGGAAAAAAAACTAGGGAGCAGAAAGAAGTGAAAAGTAAATAATTGCCAGACTTAAATGTAGAAATGTAACACTATGGAACTGATTCATCAAAGCTGTCACTCAAAAATTCTGGGGTAAAAATTTTGAAAAGTTTCAAAATTTACTCACAACTCCCAGTTGCGCCAACATTTTGTGACTTTTGGTACTTTCACACTTGTTTCTCCCAGCTCTGGACAAAATGGGAGAGCTTTGGTGGAGTTTTGGTGGGGTGGATGTGTGACAATCGTGGCTCACCAAATTTGTGATGAGTGGAGGCATAGCTGGAGTAAGATTTGTGATGAGGCACTCACAAAGGTGTAGGTCGCTCTTCCAACACTTTTGATTCATAAATACGCTTATGCTTCTTCATGAATCCGGAGCGTCTGACTCCAGCACACCCCCTCATCAAGACTGGCAACAATTGCTGTCTTGATGAATCGGACCCTATCACTTTACAAAGTGTTAGTGCTACCTCATCTAGAATATATTGTTCAGTTCTGGGCACCGGTTTATAGAAAGGATGTCCTGGAGTTAGAAAAGGTACAAAGAAGAACCACAAAACTCACAAAACTGGTAAAAGGCATGGAGGATCTTAGTTATGAGGCAAGGGGTGTCTCAGTTCCGGTGTGCTTCTAGGTATGTGATGCTTTCAACTTACTTCTGGCCTGCCGGTCACTTCTGACTCCAGGAATCCTTTTTCTGGAACCAGGGCAGCAATTAATCCAAAAGACACATGGTTCATAAAAAACAGACTTTTACTACTTTTACTTTGTGAATGGCAGTCTGTACAGTATTTACAAGCAGATGCAAAGGATAATGCCCAATGGTTGTCATATTTCCCGCAGGTATCGGATACAACTTCAGCCCTGGTTCTAGGTATAGGTGGCATGTCCCTCTCACTGACTTTCCTAGCCCTAGGGAATCTTCCTCACCTCTCGCAGTATATCCAGATTGCAATACCTTCCACCCCATGTAGTCTGAGTGCATATTTCTCTGTAGCTCCACGAGCTGAGTGTGCCTCTGGCACCCGACATCCAATTTGTGATTGCCCCAGGCCATTAGACAGAATCACATGAAAGGATACTTGCAGCAATCCACTGCCCCGAGTATTAGGCTCACGCTGTCCCTAGCATCTTCAGTACTGCTACGTTACTCCATGGTGCCCTCACACACACTATCACTTCCTGCACTTGCCACTAACACTCACTTACAGGGCGGTCAAGTCCGATGGGCATAACTAGTCTTGGTTCGGGCGCCTGTTCTCTTCTTGCTTCGTGTGGATGATGTGTTCTATGTCATCCACCCATTGTCCTCAGGATCGCGCTCCTGCGCAGGGTTCACTTCTTTGCCCTGCCGAGGGCAAAGAAAAATGCTGTAACATGCATGTGTGGGAAAAAGTCAAAAAGTGCCAATGCACGTACACCATAATACTTTACTTGGCCCTTGGCAGTGCAGAGAAGTGCGCCTGATTAAGGGTGTGATACCAAGGAAAACCTGGTAACAAGTTCCCCTTAAAGTCAACATGTTATAAAATTAAGGATACTCTGCAAGTTACTTGAGTACAAATCATGACTGAATAATCTGAATTGAAAGTTAAACTTTTTTAAACATTTTCCATAATGTTTTGAAGCTAAAATAAATTGTCTATTATGAAGCTAAATTACCTGCATATATAATTATTATAATCATGAGAAAAACTAAATTCACCTTTTTGCGTTATATGGTTTTTACGCATATGAATATAATATTAAACATCTGGTCATTAGGCCGAATTTAGACGTCTGTGTACAGACCATAATGTGTGGACTGGATGCGGGTCTGTTGACTCAAACTAAACTCCATTATTTATGAGTTTGGGTCAGTGGACTCATGGTCACACTATACATCATGTCATGTCCACGGACCATGTTTCACCACGTCTGAATTTAGCCTTGGAAGGTCTTAAAATTAGGTGAAAGCAATTACTGATGGACAACAACATATGACAAATTACAGAATATCATTATTTATTTAATTAAACTACGATAAAATGTAGAAGCAATGTTTGAAAATTAGTACACCCCATGGCACCATTATCAGCAAAAATTTGAAATAGTGATTTTCTGTGTGACTTTATCAGTCTTACACATTGTTCTGAAGTCAAGTTGCTGAAAGTGGTTAACCAGGACTTTGTTTTTTTACAGACAGGAAGTTGCTAATCATTTGCCATATTCTGCCTGATGCCAATGTCTGCCAGATCAATGGTTTTGTGTCTTCCAGTAACATCACATTGACAGAGCTGCTTCTTCTTTTCCGATCTGCTCTGTTGACTTGGCATCACTTCCGAAGTCATGCTAATTGACCCAAGGGTTAGGCAGCAGGAAGTTGGCAGTCAATCAGTATGGCATCTGCAGTCATGCCCCATTGACAGAACAGACTAAAAGAAGGAGAGCTGCTCTGTTGACTGCTCTGAGTTGGTAAAGAATGACACCGGGCAGAACAGGCAGGTATTTAACAACTACCTGCCTGCAGCTTCTAAGAAAAGCAAAGAAAAGTCACAAATAACCTCATTAAGTTCATTGTGTTTGTGGGTCTATGTTTCTGGAGAACTTTCTTAAGGTTTACCCACAGCATTTATTTGGGATGTGGTGGAAACTGTGTCTTGGCCTTTGCAACACTTGGATTTTTTTTCTTTTTTTAAACCTTCTCATGTAGATTTTCTGGGGTGCTTGGTATCACTGTCTTGTTGTATGACCGAGGTTAGCCAAGCTTTAGCTTTTGAATAAATGGCCTGATATTTTGCTTGAGTATTGTTGGTACAATGAGTAGATCCAGGTTGACTCAGCGACTGAAAGGTCCTGTGGCGTCAAAATTATCTCAAATCATCATCTCTCCGCCATCGTGCCTGACAATTGGCTTGAGATGTTTGTTCTGTCATGTTGTGTTTGGTTACACAGGGCATTATGGTCAAAAATGTCAACATTGGTCTCATTCATCCAAAGGAAATTACATCAGAAGTCTTGTGGTTTCCTGAAATGCAATTTTGGAAACTTTAGCCATGCTGCCTTGTTTTTTTCAGCCGAGGCATGAAGGACAGAAAAGCAGGCAGGGAGCAGTGGATGCAGCCTCAGAACTAAGGTCATTATACAGTAAATTTTTGTCTTTCTAAACTTTTGCTGACCCTTTTATTGTTTACCATTTTGCTGAATTAAGGCATAGCGAATCACAAAAAAATCAATATTTTCCAGAATGCAGGTTTTTGTAAAACTTAAGTCGAATTCAATTTGTATAAATTTTCCCAAACTCCAGTCCTGAGACATACCATAGAATTCAAAGAGGGTGTACTTACTTTTCTCCTGATGGAAGCGTAACAGAGAATGAAAGATTTAATACAGATCATTATTCAGCTTCTGTAGTCTTTTAAGTAAAAATAGGTCTGTAAGAGGAAATGTATCAATTGGTGAAAAATTGGGCGATACAAATTTTTCAATTGAAAGTAAATCTATGCATGAAGATTAAAATAAATATGAGGACAAAAATGATACTGCGCCACATACCCCACCAAATTCTTCATGTATATGGTCTGGAATATTTTTTTCTGGTGTCTCTCACGGCTTCGTATCTCGCTAAAGCATTTTTACGTTAGAGATTCCAAGGCTCGAATGTTTCATATTGGATTAATGGTCTATAATTGTCTTTCTCTACACATATCTAACAAATTGGTCTCATGAATTGTGAGCAGTCCATTATGTTGATTTTATAGTCTAAACCTTGAAAGATAATTTTTCAGCGCTCGTTTTATATCAGCTCCCAAGTCTTTGTTTGTCCGTAGTCCCCATGACAGCCTTTGCATTATTCTTTTTGAATAATGTTCAGACACAGAGTCAGTGCACATAAATATACCAAAGCAACACCACCAAGCACCAAAGCCACATTTTTATGGAAGTCCTTAATCTTGTTTTGTCAGCAAGCAGAAACATTACCCTATAGTATACAATATGTGCAATGTGTACATAATTATTAGCGGGACAATAAGGATTTTGATTGCGACTTTACGAAACTCTTTATTAACTATTTATAATCCTGGTCCCTTTGGCTTTACCTGAAGCAACCAATCAGGTTCTTGTATTTTCATTTTTCCTCTTCTCTTCAAATGTTAGGTACATTGAGCTATGGCTACGACTAAATGGCTCAAAATGCTTCATCCAAGTATCTGTGCTTTTTAACTACCCTGGATTTAATTTTCTTATGAATGCTTCTCATTATCTATAGATCTTTATTCTATCGGCCAAGGCATCCATTTCCGACCATCAAGATATAGCCATATGGATTTAGTTAGTATTAGGATTCAGCTACAGTTATTCTTATTTTCCAAAAATTACTTTTTTTTATCTTGTTTGTTTTTTTTTTTTAGATTTTTCATATTTGGGGGCCTGATACATTAAGGGGTTTACGCCGCAATAATAAGTTGTTCACTACTTTATCATTGATGGCCTATCCTTAGGATAAGTCATCAAAGTCTGATCGGTCGGGATCCAACACCCAGCACCCCCCGCCGATCAGTTGTTCTCGGTATCGGTTGCGAATTTGAATAGGAGATAGATGTGCTGTACCCTGCCATGGTCACTATCAGAAGAATCAGCAGCTCCACAATCGAGTGGTTTCGGCCAGTGACCACCACTGCCGAGACAGAGAGCAGCGGGTGTCGAACCCTGACCGATTGGACATTGATGACTTATCCTACATATAGTTCATCAATGATAAAGTAGTGGACAACCTCTTTAAACACCTTAATATGTTGCAATTAGTGATGAGCGAACGTGCTCGGATAACTTCTTATCCGAGCATGCTCGGGTGTTGTCCCAGTATATTGGGCATGCTCATATATTATGTTCGAGTCCCCGCGGCTTAATGATTTGCGGTTGTTAGACAGCTTGAACACATGTGGGATTCCCTAACAAACAGGCAATCCCCTCATGTGTTCAGGCTGTCTAACAGCCTCAAATCATGGAGCCACGGGGACTCTAATATAATATACGAGCACAGCCAAGGTACTTGGATAACACCTGAGCATGCTATGACAAGACATTCTCTGAGCACGTTCATTCATCACTAGTTGCAATATTTTTGCACAATGCCTCCTGATGAAGTTGGACGAAACGTGCATTGGGGCCGCGGGGATGCTACAACTATCTATTTACACATGTACGTGACACACTATATTGACAATTTTTTAGTTGGACACCCTATCTAATTCATGGGGAAGGACTTTATCCCGACATACCATTAGGCATTTAATGTCCTCATTATTATAGTACAGCTTGACTCAGATGGCTCATACACCTTACTTGTCCCCATATTTTATAGGAGCACCTTTTTTAATTAATCCAGTGTTGATTTATATGTATGTTATTTTTAAAGAATAAAATTATATTTGGACTATAGTTTACTTTCTTTGGGTTTTTTTCTTCATGCCTATGTTCTGAGTAGTTATCCATTATGGTGCTAATGCCAGAATTCTGGCATTGAACATCTTAATAGTTTGCAATATTTTTGCACAACTCTGAAGTTGAGCAGAAATATGGCAACATTTGACATTTACATGCCAGTCTTAGCCAGCTATGCCAGTAAGGGAATGGTATGGGCATGGAATGGACAGGATAGGATGTGCGTACACCATATTTATGAAAAGTTACAGCCAATGAGAAATAAGTTTATGAGAACTTCATAGTTTTCATAATAATTGTCCTAAAATATCCACACTGTGAAGTCATTATGGATTGCACCCAATTAAAGTGGGTGAAAAACATCAGCATAAGGCAGGCACAGATGACCGTGTTGGATCAGAGCGTGATTATAGTGTGATCTGATTCTCATGTTTGAGGAAAAGATGGAGAAAAAAAGATAGAGAAAAAAATTCTCTATCATCTCTACTTTGTCAGTCCATGGAAATCGGACCATACTAAGATGTCATCCGAGTGCAGTCTAGTGGTTTCCACGAACTCATTGACTTGTATGACTTAGTGCAATCAGAACTAAGACATGCAGAACTGTTTTGCTCCAACCGGCTTTGTCCTATGAAAAAAATTAAACCTGTGCATGGCCCCATAAAATAATATTGGTCTGATATTGATCAGACTGAAAATACGGCCATGAGCCCTTAGCCCCTGTGTGCAAATCAGTCTGAGATTTGACCACGATGCATGGTCTGGCCACGGTCTCTTGACCCAAGTGAGACCAGCTTAATTTACAGTATTTTTATGAAGCTGTCACTCCTGGGTTTGTAGACCCGCGGCTAGTCCATGCATTGTGGTCCAATGTTGGACCAGTTTGCATGGATGTCTGAATTCGCCCTTATCGTCAGTGCATACAGGATTAATTAGAATTGATTCAACAAGGAGGACAATGGATGATAGGAAATTATTGGCTGAAACACTTCCACAAGAACATATCTTATGTCAAACTAAAACAAAAGTGACCCTTAATGAAAGGGTAAATGGGTTTTTCCCTATGATTTGTCAATATGGTGGTCTACATTAGATCTAGGAATATGGTGGCTTGTACATGTGGTCTGTAATTTTTATAGTACCCAACAACCAAGCAATTCCATTCTGTTTTTAACGTGCTTCTCATGATTTCCTAAAATTTGGAGATAAAACTTAAAATCATTCTTCATTACAGCATTATTTGTGTTGCTCCGTTCTCAGCCACTAGTCCGTGCATCTATCATTGTCAATTACTGTAACCATTTGTTGGAATTCTGTGAACGGTTTTACTGGCATTGTTTCAAAAATATATCCTCATTCGAGCTTTTCATGCCATTCGCTGTAATTAACTTTTAACTTCATTGCGATGCAGGGGATAAATCAAAATTACATTTCATAAATGACAACCTCAATCAGGTGAATTTGTAAAGTCCAGAATGGTTTCTAAATATATTTACGCAATATTCTAAATGCAGACTTTGATGTAAATGCCATTACTCTACATAACATGTAGTTCATTTGCATCTGAATTTAAAGTGGTTTTCCCAATCTTTAACATTAATGGAATATCAACTGGAATGGCCATAAATGCCTAAAGGTGCATCTTTTACATCAGGGAAATTCACCCAAGACCAGATGATCCTTAGTTTCTGTAGACTTTATTAAAGAGGACCATGAGCAAATGTGGCAAGCAGTCCATTAAAGATATGAAGACTGTGTTGCCTATAAGTCTTAACATAGACCCCTTTTTTCAATAAGTAGCATTTCTGAGGCTCAAATGGCTTCTTCCTACTCAAGATCATTCCTAAAGATGGTATCTACAGTATAACTATCAAGCTGTGTGAGATACTTCCAGCTTTGAAGCTTTAATTATGACTTATTTCCACTCAAGATCACTTTTTTTTAAAGATCCTGGTCTTTAAAGAGGAAAACAAAAAAAAGATGCCATCATGTGAGCCTTCTTGGCCAGTCGGGATCACCGAAATTATTTAGGTCCTTAGTTTTTGTATAATACTATGAATTCCCTTATCTAAAAATGAATGAATTGATCTATAATAAATAAAATCAGTTATGAATTTCCAGAGAATTTTCAAGATTTGATTTTAAAAAATCTAGCCCCAATTTGTTGGGTTTTTTTGAGGGCTTGAAAGAGGTTAAAAAAGAAAAAAGCACAACATAGGCATATGTCTTAGATCTTCACATAACACAGCAAGCCACTGCCACCACTCTGTGGTCCTCTGCTTGATCTCCTTTTGGTTCAATGATGTCAATGAAATGTGTCACTGTGCACAATAGCGACTCCTTATTGAGTTATATTAGGATCCTACTGGTGGCACCTGCATCTACTATACAAGTAGGCTACATTTTCTGGAAGTGTCATAAATGTTTCAGATGGAAATATGTGAAAATTACTAAGAATTTCTACATTGAATTGAATAGTAGGAAGAATTGTTTTGCTCAGAATTTTGTGCTGAGTCTTTGATCATAAGATGTGATTACATTGGACCATGATTCTTGCCTTTATTTTATGTAGCATATTGGGTCTGGTGGATCTCTCTTGTAGCTGTAAAAGGAACATAATAATTTTAGACCAGTCATCTGAATCTGGACATGTTGTGTTCCCCTCCTTGACGTTGAACTTATGCAGATTTTGGTAGCAAAATACTTCTTTTTATTCAATTTTGTGACTTTCAATAATTTTCACTATATTTCAGTTTTCTAAAAACTTTGAATATAAGTATATTAACACAATGTTGGAATATCATCATCAGATCCCGTGAGACCTTTCCAAAAACCACTTCATCGATAGTTTCACCACCTTCTCCAAACAAGAGATGCTATTGTGAAATTTCAGTTCCACCAATATGTTGTGCATATTCACCATCTTTTTAATGCAGTTTTGGTTGGGTGTCTCAAGGAGTTCTTGCTATATTTCAATTTTCTCCTAGCTTCCTATATAACATCTTAACTACAGATGAGCAAATTTATGTGAGTGGAGTTGAAAGCTCCTCAAATTTTTCAAAAAATTCATATTCTGTAGAATACATTTTTTTTTAATTCCCTGCATGCAAATTCAGCAAACCATACAGAGCTAGGGAAAAAGATTTTAAAAAAGTACCTGTCCTGACATTCCCTCTGCCTGCCAATTAATCCATAGCACATCTCTTTTTCCACTTCCTGTCGCACAGGTCCTTTTTTGCCTCTTTACTTTTGTCCCTGGTTTCCAAAACAACCAAGCCTATTAAATGTTTGCGCACTATGCCCTTAGAGCTCAGAACATGACGGTGCGACCTTACGATGCATGATGGTACAGCATGGAGTAACATTAGAGTTCTAGTATTGTTGGAAGCTAGGACTTGAGATGAGAAGGTTGAAGATGATCTGCGTGATGAGGGAAGGGGAAAAACAGAGTCAAGGAGGACTAGATAGCAGGCTGCAAGGACAATAGGACAGGTGAATGGTGTGTATTAAATTTTATTTTTTATTTAGTATTTATTATGCTTTGATATTTGAAGAGAGTACTGAGCATAATAAGGAAAATTTGATTAGCAGAGAATAAATTTGCATCAAATCAAATTTCTCTGTACAAACCACATAATTTGCCGCATTCAAACCTTGGTAGATCTTCTTATCTCTCATCGGTCACCTTGAAAAAAATTTTTCAAAAGAGAAGATGGAAAAAAAAATTCCTCCATCTTCTCCATTTTCTTAGTCTATGAAAATCGGACTGCACTCAGATGTCCGATTTTTTTCCATGGACTCATTGACTTGTATGGCCCAATGCAATCTAAATCATGGATGCAAATTGAGCATGCTGCAATTGTTTCTTTGGACTAGCTCGGTCCAATAAAAAAATCTGACATGTAAACGGTGCAAAGAATAACATTGGTCTGAGTATGATCCGATGATTTGTTGGATTGCACTCGGACTGAAAATATAGTCGTCTTCACGAGCCCTCACACAATGCTGAGGGACTGTAAAGCAAAAAAAAAAGCACAAATAGGGTGTTAGACATTGGGACTTTCCCGCTACACAGGATAGATCCCAGGTGCTGTCTTGCCCTGCGGTCTCCCATTCGGGTCTGGCCGCTGAGACTGTTGCTCAGTATGGATGTAGGTCCCAGCTTCTCATGGTGTGCGTTTGGTTAATGCTAGCTCTCCAGCCAAGTCTATGGTAACCAGTGTTATACACGGGCAGCCTTTCTTGCCGGAGTCTAAGTCCAGAGATCAACTTACTGAACATGTCCGTGATGTGGCGTCTTCGTATTGGTGGTTGGACTTTAGCTGCTCCGGTGATGTGGCAGCTCCGGATTGGACCGCGGTCGAAGTCAGCGTGAATGTTTGGGGTGGAGCTTTGGGTTTAAAAGGTTCTCAGTGCAGCATGCTGGCATGCTAGTATCATATATGGTTGGTGTGTGAGTGGACACGCACTCTCTCTGCACGTGTGTGTATTTAGCTGCCTTCGAAGTTTGAGCCTCTTAGGGGTTTTTTTTGTCCCCGCTTGGTTTAGCACCTGTTTTGGCCACGTGTGCTATTAGCACGGGTCAGTTACAGGGCAAGATCCAACCAATGAGATTTGCTCCCCTGTGAGTTCTACAAGGTTTTATACCTGGCGTCTTTTTGATTTTTTTCTGTTGACTGAGCATCTGTTTCATTCAAGTGTACTTTTAGAACTGTTCAGTTACAGAGCGAGCTGAACCCTTTTGCACTACCTCTCTGTGAAGCTAGCAGAGCTGAGTGTTCTGTGTTCTGTTCATACTGCGTGGAGTTAATGGAGTCTGATTAAGGTGAATGCTCGCTGCCTTGTTCCATCATTTGTTCACTCTAGCGGCAGATTCACTTCTGCACGGTGGACCCCGGGTTGCGATTACACTTAATTATTTATTTTATTTAGTGCAATCCACCAACCCTAACAGTATACTAGCGCCATGGTCTGGCTAGAAATGGCGGACGAGCAGCAACTCAAGCGGTATATCCAGCAGCTACAGAACAGGTTTTCCACTCTCAAACGGGCGACTTCAGCTGGGGATCTAGCCGCAGAGGTAGCAGAAGCAGCTAGCAAAGCAACCTCTATGGTTCTTACTGTGGTGCCTGTTCCACCTGTACCACGTTTTTCACTGCCCAATAAATTTTCCGGAGACAGCAAGGCCTGCTGAGGCCTGCGGTATCATGGGTTGCTTGTGGCCCCAAGAGACCTCTTTCAGGGCACCCAAAAAGCGGGAGGCGTTAAGAATAAGTTGGTCATCTCGCTCCCATAATGGCATAGCCCACTCCAGCTCTCTGCCTGACACAAGGGAATTCACAAATCCCACCTTGGTTCGCTCAGTTGGGAACCGTGCAGCCAGTAACTCCAGATGAATTGAGCACTAATTCACGAAACATCTGCAGGCAAGCTCAACCCTTTTGCACTACCTCTCTGTGAAGCTAAGAGTGTTGCGTATTCTGCGTTCTGTTCATACTGCGTGGAGTTAACACAGTCTGTTTAAGGTGAACGCTCGCTGTCTTGTTCCATCATTTGTTCACCAATCTGCCAACCCTAACATACGGTTTTAACTGTCTAAAAATAGGTAAGAAATATCGGATTCTCGCTCAACTGGAAAAGTTACAATTGCAACAATATTTAGGCATACACCAGCTGTAAACTGCGGTTCATCAGACCAGTGAAATGACCCCAGATTCAAAGCGGATTTCTTTGCGCTTTTGGCAAACCCACGTGGATGCATGTGTTCACTGGATGATGAAATGCAGAAAATATGTTTATTGAATGGTTGATACGTTTAAAAGTTATCTAAGCTCTTCCTCAGGTCATAACCAAAATGTCCTTGTGCTCTCATGAGGAAGAGGTTAAATGACTTTGAAACACGTCGACTGTACAACCATTCAAAAAAAATCCTTTCCTGCATTTCTTCATCTCGTGAATTCATCCATCCCCATCATTTTGCCAGTATCGGAAAGAAAACCGCTTTGATTCCGGACAGCAATTTCTAGCACAATGTTGGAACATCATCAACACTAAACATGTGTTCACGGGATTTTTACAAAAAACAATGGTATTTACCAGTGTGAAAAAGAATGGATGTGTTTGTAAGATCAAAGGTCTTAGTTAAAATTACAGATGCGACCGACCCTGGATAAACAAGCTGCAATACAGAATAGACAAGATATTCCGTAACATTCAATAATAACGTTTCATTATCTCTCAATCTATCACAATGCGGGAACAGGCGGTCTCTTAGGTCATCTCGCAAATTGATGAAATATGCAGCGGAATAACAAAGAAAACCCTGTTTACCTCGTCCTGTGTAAACTAACCCCTATGTAAGAGGCTCACTTAATATTTCATAAGGAAAATATTTTCTCCACGTGCGCAGCACTTTTCGAAAGGAAAGAGGTGTTAAATGATGTCACTCAAGAACACGGGATATTTCCCATTGCAGCACGCTATGTAAACAGACTGTATTTCTTTCATGAAATATTAATAGGCTTTTTTCTAGTCTGGCCATTTCAGAGACTAATAAGCTTTACCTATGTTATTTTTTATTTTATTTACTTTTTTTTCAAATGTATTTAATCAGCGGGAAAGCATTGTTATTACAGGAACTATACACCGAAGTCTTCAGCTTTGCGCAACCCATGGGACCATTTGGCAGTAATATAGCGTTGGCAAGCCTGCCTGAAGTAGAGGAAGGGATTGTTCTAGTCATTCCCATCAGGTCAAAAGGAACAGAGAATGGAGAGTATAAAAAAAGTTATGATTTTTTGCAATTCATTTGTTGAGAAGCTTTAATACGCAATGTCAATTTTGTCTCCCGAACAATTAAAACCTAAACTCGCGCAACCTTGGTGTCCTTTGTTCGTTCCGTACATGATGTAGTAAAAGCCTGTTTTCTTCTTCCTCCAATCAGCTCAATGAAAACTGCAAAGTACAGAGTCTTTTATCAATTCAGTGCTGTAAATTGCTAGAGTGGCCTATGTCTGCACAAAGTGTTCTGCTCACAATACTTATAAATTAACACATCTAACAGTAAAGTGTCCCTGAATTGGGAAGCAGGCCAGGACTGTAAAGAAAGCTTTGCATGAAGTTATCATACGCATGCTGCAAAGCTATAAATATCATAAATGGAGACTGAGACAAGGTAAAGGCACACCAAATAAATGGAAAATCCCTGAATGTGTGCCATCTAGTCAGGACTAAGATGCTAACCCATCGCCAATAAGACAAAGAGAAAGAGATGTGATGTTCCCATCACAGAAAAGCGATAACCGGGTGTCATGGTGTAAGAAAAAATTCTTTATTGAATACAGATAGGAGTGTTAGTACAAAACTTTAAAATAGGTAAGGACAATGCAGGCAAAGGGACCACACCTGATGCGTGCGTATCCAGAAAGGCAGGAAGACTCGCCCACCAAGGTGATGAATTAATTATACATAACAAAATCATTAGTCAATGCACATAATCTTGCTAGACCCGTATATAGATATGTGAAATCCAAACGTGTTAATGTCACGATTTTAAACCTATATAGGTAAGGATATCAGCCCTGTGTCTAAGAGCATTGGAGGGAATATGTAAGCTGCAGCGAAAGTTCTAAAATGACAACTGTCATACATGATCCATAATTACCTCCAAACAGCGACGGGTGAGAACCTGGGTGGGCACGTCTGCCCCGACGCGCGTTTCGGCGCGATTGCCTTCGTCAGGGGGCGTATGTAACATAAAAACCGGGAGGCTTAAATACCGGTGAACCAGAAGTTAAACCCCGCGACCCGGAAGTGATGCCTCCGTTGCTGCAGTGACCTAGCATGTCGAGCGGCGCCGGCGTCATGTGGAAGGGACCTGGCAAAGCCATGGTAACCATCCCCATAGAGACGCCGGACGCCGCGCAACACCCGGTATGCAGCAGGGAGGCGTACAAGATCGCGGGGTGAAACTAGGTAGGAAAGCAGTGTCGAATCGGAAATACAATCAGGGGGACAAATGAACGCCCATATATTTGATGACAATACTGAGTACTAATTCAAATTTACAGTTCCAATAGGACAAATGAAAAAAGAAAAAACAGCCATATGTTGTGCACATCGAAAAACATGCGCTGAGAGGGGTTAATCGGACATGACAGGCCCAGATCTATTATGAACAGCTCAAAAGTTGGGCGGGATGGCTGTTCATCATATCTCCACCCTAGGGAGGGATCCAAGGAAGTAAAAAGTGAAGTCTTTTGACAAAATGATTGTTCTGTATATTCAGGAAGGAAGCTGACCTCCAGAGGTGGGCTCTTGGTAATCCAAGCTGAATCCTGTTTCCTGTGTGGGTGAATCCCGCAGTTACATGGACTATAGTGAGTGCTGTTTGTGTTAGTGTTACTGTTACTGTTTGTGTGAGTGCTGTTAGTGACATAAATGTCAAGAAGACTGAATATGTCTATTTCTTTTGTTTGGACTGGTTTATGAACCTTTTTTAATAAACCAGTACAAAATTTAAACAAGATGCATTTTTGTGACTATCTCATAAGCAGCGGAGTGAGCTGATCTAACCACAGTTATAAAATTGCCACCTGTGACATACTTCAAACTGCATCCGTCCTGGTCACGTGTCATGATTGGTTACTTATTATTTTGACATACCTTTTAGAGATGAGTGAATCTATTCAATGCATATTGAGTTTCTATTGAAGTTTCAGAAATTTGTTAGACATGGTACTGCACAGCCAATCAAGAGGGAAAACCCTTGCCTGTATAAAAGCTGAAGTAGGAAATGCAGCAGTCATTTTTGGGTGAATCTGGATAATGAAAGCACATGACAATTGCCTAAAATTGTATCATTTTGCACACTATGAAAAACATGCATCATCCAAAGGAAAATCAAATGACTTTGTCTAGACCTCTCCATAATGACTTGCAGCTATCACACCACAAAATATAGCACAATCAATCAGGAGAGCCTATGATACCCTGTGTAAAATCAGGGGCAGGGAACAGAGCAGCTGTATTGAAGTGAATAAGAGTAGTATGAGGATGTAAAAAAATTCCCTAAAATTTAACCATTTTGCACACTGCAGAAGATAGCATCAGACAGAGAAGGATCAAATAACTTTGGCTGTACTTCCCCATAATGCCTGGTAGCTATCACATCACATGATATAGCATAGTCAATCAGGAGAGACAATGATAGCCTGTATAAATGCAGAGGCAGGGAATGCAGCTGCAGATATGAGGTGAATCTGGATAGTGAGAGGATGTCACAGCTCTCAGCTTAGCAACACAGATGGCGAGAAAGTCATATAAGCCTGAATAAACATTACATAGTGTGTGGCAGTAAAGCAATGAAGATCAGTTACCGTCCTGTTACCACTTGATATATTTGTTGAGGTCACTTTGATATTACTAAGGCTGCATTTGTGTTGAAAAAATTGAAGAGTTGAATGCAGTCATAGGAGACCTGTGAGTCTTTCAGGCCATTTGAAGTCCCTGAAATTTGCTGCAAATCAATGCACCTGAATGCAGCTGGCAATATTTTTTACAACTATATCAATAGGATAAGGGTACCACCATGGGGCCTCCACCAATCCCCTGAATAAGGCTCTAAAGCATCTTGGCTCAATGGAATTGAGATCAAGCATGCATGCCCCCCACTCCATTCATTCTCCCTAGGACTTACAGATTTAGCCATGTGCAGTGAATTCTCCGGATCTCTGGGGGTCACAGCGGTCAGACCACGAGCAAGGAATAAATTATCTCCTATCCTTGAGTAGGTACGGACCCTTTAAGAGGACACTCATCTGTTTTGAACTAGTGCCCGTACAAATGTGTCCAAAATTATTTTTCTGAAAAATTTCATTAACCTTTTAAGGACCAGGTGAAATTTTTGTTTTTCTGCTTTTTGCTTTTTCCTTACCATCTTCCAAAAGCCATAACTTTTTTTTATTTTTCAATCAACTTAGATGTAGGAAGATTTGTTCTTTGTGGGATAAGCTGTAGCTTTGAATGGAACTATTCAATTTGCCATACAATATATTGATAAACAGGAAAAAAAAAATCCAAGTGGAATGAATAGGTGAAAAAGATGCAATTTCACCATTTTTTTGGTGTTGTGTTTTTAAGGTATTCATTGCACGGTAAAAATTACCAGGAAACTTAATTGCACATCTAATTACGGTGATTCCAGTCTTGCATCATTTATTTATCTTTTTAAGTGATGAAAAAATAAAGAATTTTGTTAAAAAACATTTTTTTCTTGGCGCTGACATTTTCCAAAATATTTTTCTTTTTCTGCTTTCTCCTTATGCATGGTGATCTGACATTTTTATTAATTTCAATTTGGGGTTATATACGATATTTTGATTATTTTTAACTGTTTATTATGTAGGTGAGGTGAGCTAAATAAAAAATCTGCCATTTTGATATTTTTCTCTCTTGGGCAATCTGAAAATGTCAATATTTCAGGAATTGCTTTAAATAAAGGCCATGACATGGAAACTTAAGAAAAATCATAATCATAAGTGCCGGACTCCTTCAAGATTTCTTTTCATGTTCTTTCAAACATAGGAAATAAGGTCCCCAAGTATGAAGCGGGCTCAACTCCTGAGCCACACCATTCTCTACAGTTGCCTGTAACAGCACAACTGGAGTTTACTGGGTGCAAATGGTATCTGGGGGTCAGATAAAGCTCCTTCTTGCCACGATTTTAGTCATCTTTTGAAGCTCAGCCACAGATGTCATTTTTTAATATACAGCCATACTCTGGGATTGTAGTATACAGAACTGGCGATCAGATGATCCCAAGGTTCAAATGCCCTATGAGAGCCAAAAAAAAAGTATAACATAAAAAAAAAAAAAAAAAAAACAGCAACAGCAACAAAAAAACATACCGTAACTTTTTATGAATTGAAAAACATACAAAACAAAAACAAACTAAAAAATATACCAAACTAAGAAACCATGGCGGATTTGAATTATTTGCACAATTCAGTTTTCCATTATTTATTACATTATATGGTTAAATTAGTGGTATCACTTAAACCGCAATTAGATCTGCAGAAAACAAGCCCCATGTCCACACAAATTATATTAAAGTTATGGAAAGTTGAATAATGGGAGGGGAAAAAACAACAACAAAAAAGGAAAATTAGCCTAATCAGGAATAGGTTTAAGTAGTTTATGTCATCTAGAAAACAAAAATAGTTAAGGATTCAGGTTTTATTTTTCCGGCATGCATCCATGTTCCTTTCAATCTTCTGTAAAATGCACACATAACCCTTGAGAGCATTTGTACTGTTGTTTTCCTATACATTCAAGACCTGTGGAGAAAAAAAGAAAAAGAAAAAGCCTATAAATCTACGTAATGTAGCCTTGTCTGAAAACACACGCTCAGCATTTTTTGAAGCCGTACATGGAAAATCCATGCATTATAAGTACAGTGTTCATATAAATGTTATTCCTGGCCTCCACTGATGGATAATTATACATTCACTGGTTTTCTACGACATGATAGCACCGATATAATTATGCAATAGTCCCTGTGGTTGACACTTCTTCTACCAGATAATTGCTCGTGACATTCTGCTGAAAAGCAATAACAGAGGCCAAGGTCGAAGCAAAGAGTTGAATTCAGATTCCGATGGGGACAGTTCCTATTAAAGTACAATATATTAAACAACTGAGTGGGAAAGCTTAAAGCTTCTTACAGTTTTCTAAAAGATATGTCACAGATCCTATTGATTTTGCTCCTCATATACTTTGCCCCCGTTTTATAAACAACCAAACGACCAATATTCTTTTGAAGCGCTGTTGTACGGGGAGAGACAAGGTTCCGGTACGTAATATTTTTCTAAATTGATTTTCTTATCATTACAATCCAAACTATAGAGTTAAGCAACATTCAAATTAACGCATTTTCTCTCTAGAAATTTGATTTGCGGAGAATTTATTTTCTCTTAATTTAATGTCCATTACTATGCTCTGAACGTTGGTGCGGGAGGAGACTTCTTCCAATTCTATGGACAGTGAGGTCACTAACAGACCAACAGAGACGTCTTGGACTAAGTCAAGCCAAAACTTTCACTGGAAGCTAAGATGTCCAAGTAGAATTTGTTTATTTTGGCCATATTATGCGGGGTCACTCTTTGGAGAAAGATGTCAAGCTTGGATTAGTAAATGGTAGAAGAAGAAGAGGACGCCCAAGAATCTGCAAAATTGACACCATCAAGATTGACATGGAAATAACCTTTGGTGAACTGAAAGAAGCAACATGGGATAGAACTGCCTGGCGAGCGATGATCCTTACACCAACCTAGAGTCATAATTGACTGAGTGGATCAAAAATTATATCTCAAGACCTCAAAGTATAATAAACATAAGATGTAAAATAAAAAAAATCTTCTACTCACCTCACCGCTTCCCTCTCCGGCCCCTCATCTCCTGACGTCACCTCTCTGGTCCTTGTCGCATCTTCAGATTACCACCTGGGATTCTCATGCTGATCCAGGACTTTTGGGTTTAATGGGGCACTGGTGGGTTCTGTGCATGCATTTAACTACCTAAAATGTTTAAGGGGCTTTAGAAAAGGGGGCACAGTGGTCTGGAGTTCGAAGGTTAGCAATTGAGCTGCTTAATAAGACTGTCCTCCAAGGTTCTCTCTACTTCTCTTTTTTAGAAAAACTGCCCAAGCCACTCATCGAGCCTCTATGGTTGTCTGGACGGTTCTGTTTTTTAACAGTTGCTAACAAAGTCATGAAAGGATATCAAATTTATATAAAACACATAAAAAATAAAATCTAAATCAAAATGCTTCTATTCAGCATAACAACCATTGAGATATAGGTAAAAATGGTATTTTGTCACAGGAGGAAATGATTAAAGACGTTGTCTGAAACGCGTTGCTCCCTTTACTCCGGTGTTGTAGCCGTAACTTATTTTAATGTTTTCTACAATAATTTGTATTTTAATGGATGATCTTGGAAGCTGGATTTTTTTCTCTCTTACAAATAAAATGCTTATTATTGTATTCCACTCTTTAAGAGATAAGATGTTCAAATCAATCCAAACAAATATATATTCAGCCTCATTAAACCACTTACTAGAATAATGAGACCAATCTTGAATATCTGAATGGCCTCTTATCTAAAATGTATTTTTTACAAAACTGAAAAAAGAAACACTGACACAAATTCATCCTCATTTTTATCAATTGTTGCCAATTAATTTTCCAATAATGAGTAGGCTCAAGCCAGGTCAACGTTTGGCAAACTTTGTCCCAACGTTTAGATAAACCGCATGGTTGTTATTGCTTCTAGTTTAAACTTTTACATTTTTTTTCCCATTTTTACAATTAATTTTTTTTTTTAGTAAATTACGTTAACTCTACTAATGCATACCTTTCTGTACTTAAAAGAGTAAAACATTTCCCTTGATGTGTTTAAATTGGATTTGTCACCATATTTCCTAACATAAGCTGCATACTAACTATATACTATCATAGTATAAACTGCATGCATTATTATACAGATCTCTTAGGCTTGATGAGACTGGTGCATGTGTAACAAGGTGGCACAGGGTGATAGTCGTGGGTGAGTCTACTGAGTCACAGTCAGTGAGCACCCCGGCCCCTTGCACATAGAAAGACAGATAAAGTCCCAGTCCTGCGGCACAGTCATTTACCTCCATCACATGGTCACTCTTAACACTGGGAATGAGTCCTCCGGATGCACCACAAGTCATGATTCTATTCCAACGTTAGAAACTGTTAATGAACATGAGGTAACATGAGGTAAATAAGTAATGCTCCCTGCGCTTTCCCTGCATCTTCAACATGTTTTACAGCATCAACGGCTCCCATCCATATTTTGGGAACCAACAGTCCATCTGCAGTCGCTCCTACAAAACCAGTGCCCGTCCACACTCCCAAAAGTCCATAACGGCTCTGAAAATACATAAATAAAACTTTCAGTTTTTGTTTCTCACTTTATGATGTGAATGATGGTGCTGCGCATGTTTTGTTTTTTTTACTGATTGTCATGAATCGCATCTCAAAGTGATCAAATTGACATGGAACTGCAAATTTCAGGAAATTGGATTTAAAGTCGATCCTCTGAGGATGGATCCGCCCATTTTTAATTACAATGCAAGTCCCGACCTGATTGTGAGACAGACTAATAGGGATCTATGGGTTGTCTTTTATGGTAATACCCTTTTCATTATGTTGAATAAAATTAATAAAAGCAAAAGCCCTTTTCAAATCTTTATGTAAAACATAGCTTTTACTGGTGTTGGTTGAACAAAACAAAGTGATGGATTCTGCAAAATCAGATGTTTCCTAGAAATCAGTTTTAATTTAGGCTTTCACATTGACTCCTGAGTATAGGTTGAGGTTCTTCAAAATATTTCATCTCCATCTGACATCTGTTGATCTAATCAATGTCAATAATCATTACGAAAGCATGCACCTTTAACTAATCAATAAAGCCTTAATAAAACAACGTCTTTACGTCTAATGGGAAGGTTTATTCATGATCAATATTTCTAATAAAATACTACTTACATCTTTCAAGAAATTGATAGATCTTTACCCATAGTGATTGCTAAGATATTTCTTCCAAGGGCCAATATTACTAAATTAATATATATTCTTAAAATAAATCAATACACTTTGAAAGTCATAATGTTAAATCTGCACTGTTAAATTCCCAATGTAATACAGTACAAAAAAGTTTATTATTATCAGTATTATTATTTCTATTGAATTTTTTTTAATGTTGCAGTATGTTTAAGTATAGAAGAGATTGTAGAAGTAATGAAACATCGGATCATCGGTCCTGGTGGCCAATGTCACTTCTGCTCTACCACTCAGTTTTGGTTCTGTTACTTAAGTCATGTGCATACAATTACTCTTGCTCCTCTCAAAGAGTTAGTCCATGAAGCAAACTTTTTCTTTAGGCAATACTCTATCTTTCTTGGTTTCTGAAGAGTCACTTTCGCTTCACAAAATGAGCAAAAAAATTCAAGAGGAACTAAATTCTACTCTAATTTAACAAAAAAATGCATTCGCCAAAATACAGATTTCTTTGTGTGGATTCAACAAGATGGTGGTCATTGGTCGTCATTTTTTGCAAACTGTAAGGCTATGAAAATGTAAAAAACAGAAACAAATACATTTCATATTCACCTTACTGCTCACCTATCCAGCCCTTATGGTCTTCAACATCACTCGTTTAGTCCTTTAGTCCTTGTTACACCTGCAGATCACCACTGTTGGGGTTGATTTCCCTGGGTGTCTCACGCTGGACCAGAGCTTACATTAGGCCTGGAAGGATTCTTCACATGTGCACACAAGGTCTTGGTGTATGCCATGACTTTTGGTGAGAGCTTGTGAAGAACCCTCATCGGACCTTGAAGATTGGGCCAAGCATTAGATGCCAAGAGAACTTAACGTGAGCAACGGTCAAAAGGAGATGCAACAAGGGCCAGACAGGTGATGGTGAGGATCTGAGAGGTTGGAGATGTGAGGGCAGAATAAGCATTGCTTTTATTTTTTACATGTTATCTTTATAATGCATCGGGATCTGGAGAGAGTCTAACTTCTACACAAATTGAACTGCCCTGGAAAATCCACACAAACAGGCGAACATGAATTTTGCCTGATACACTCATCTCTAGCAGTAAGGTCTCCTTGGTTCGCTTACAATCCAAAGGTGTTGTTGCCTATCTCATTTGGTTTTGACCAAGTCAGTTGTTTGACCATATCACTTTTTTGATGCCCATCTTGATCTTGGCTCATTCTCATCAGTTGCCCTGATCAGCCCCCTTCTTTTTTAGATTTAAAGGTATGCCACACTAAGCGAGATCGCTAGCGAGATCGCTAACGAGATTGCTACTGCGTCACCATTTATGATGCAGTAGCGATCTCGTTAGCGACTTAGCTGTGTGTGACATGTAGCAGCGATGTGGCCCCTGCTGAGATGTCGCTGATCGCTTATGAACGTTCTGAGCCATTTTTTGGTCGTTGGTGTCCCGCTGGTGAGCCTGAATCGCTGAGTGTGACACCCTTTATGAACGACTTCACCAGCGTCACAGGTGGGTCTAGGTTTTCCCAACGACCGCAGAGGTCGTTATACAGATCACTGATGAGTTGTGTTTGGAATCTAACTAGCGATCTCACTAGCGATCTCGCCAGGTTAAGTCGTTGTCGTGATCGCTGGTGCGATCGCTAAGTGTGGCAGTGCCTTTAGTTCACTCGGTACCATATATTGGTCTTTGGCTTTTCCATCCTAGTGGCTGCTAATGTAGACAATTTCAGTGATAATGACCTTTATCGAGGTAAAAATGTTATCTCACTCTCTTATATTGCACCATCATATCACACAGCACCTTAGGAGCATTATCATCATGGTTCCCAAAGGTGCTCACAATCTAGAATCCCTATCAGTATATCTTTTAAGTGTGGGACGCAACTGGAGTATCTGGAGGAAACCCACACAAACATGGAGGAGAACATACAAAGGTTAAGGAGGAATAACTTACAATTTCTTAGATTTAGTCAAATACCTATGCCAAATGTTCCCGCAATTTTATGGGTTTACTTCAACTCCAGCATCCTTAAGAAAGTAGATAGAAGACAGCAAGATAGATACCAAGATCAGTTATTATTTTTAGATGAAGGATGGAAATAGTTAACATTTGTTTTTCAATTAAATTCTAAAAATATTGCTACATAACTTCATATAGAACATTAAACACGCATTAATTATAACTTAGGTTTCTTGTATTTTTCACAGGTACTTCAGTCACCAAGGTAATAGCAACAGATGCCGATGATCCAGTGTATGGAAACAGTGCGAAACTGGTTTACAGTATATTGGAAGGACAGCCGTATTTTTCTATTGAACCTCATACAGGTATGTCATAGAAAGAGTACATTGACCAAAAGTAAAATATAACCTCTCGAAATAAAATGTTATGTGATGATAGATAGATAGATAGATAGATAGATAGATAGATAGATAGATAGATAGATAGATAGATAGATAGATAGATACTAAAGTGGAAACTTTGATAACATTTTGGGCTCTATTTTGACTTTACATACTCCTTCCACTTATTTCTCCTGTCCTTAATGATAGAGTTGCTGAATTTATCAAGTTTCAATAGCTGGCAATAAGCACCTGCTGTTGTAACTGTTGTAAAGTTTGCCACAAGATAAAGAAGAGTGAATTAATATATTCAAGTGTGCAAGAGAACACAAAGCTGCAATGTACACCTCTGTCAAAACGTTTGGTGAACATAAGCTGTAAGGACTATCAATCAGATTGTATAGTAGCTCCAATTGCAATCAGCTTCAGTTCTGGTCTACAATGCAGGAAATGTACAATATATGCAAATAAAAGTTTATTAAGACTTAAATTTAAAGATGACACATTTCCTTTGCATTTTAGGCAAAAAAAAATGTATATTGTCATTTTTTACATTTTAACAATTACAAAAAGGAAAATGAGCACATGCAAACGTTTGGGCACCCTCAGAGATTTGTGTGCTCAGATAACTTTGGCCAAGGTTTCAGACCTTAATTAGCCTGTTAGGGTTATGGCTTGTTCACTATCATCGTTAGAAAAGGCCAGGTGATGAAAATTTCCCAGCTTTATAAAAACCAAGCATCCTCTAACCTAGTGTCAAAAAAATGAAACTGCAGCCACGGGTTCTTCTAAGCAGCTGCCTAGCACTTTGAAAATGGTGGAGCCCACAAAGCAGGAGAAGGCTATAAGAAGAGAATAAAGCATTTTCAAGTTGACCTTTCCTCAGTTTCAAATGTAATTAAGAAATGGCAGTTAACAGGAACAGTTGAAGATAAGGTCTGGAAGACCAAGCAAAATTTCACGGAGAGCTGCTCGTAGGATTGTTAGAGAGGTAAATCAGAATCCCCCGATTGACTGAAAAAGACCTTTAGAAAGATTTAGCAGACTCTGAAGTTGTGGCACAATGTTCTACTATTCAGAGACACCCGAAAAAATATGGCCTTCATAGAAGAGTCATCAGAAGAAAACCTCTCCTGCATCCTCAATATAAAATTCAGTGTCGAGTGTGTAGTTGAAGTATGCAAAAGAACATCTAAACAAGCCTGATACATTTTGGAAACCAGTCCTATGGACCAATGAGGATAAAATAGAACTATTTGGCCATAATGATCAAAGGTATGTGTGGAGAAAAAAGGGCAAAGGATTTCAGGAGCAGAACATCTTGCCAATAGTTAAGCATGGGGTGGATCAGTCATGCTTTGGAGTTGTGCTGCAGGTAATGGCATGGTAACATTTCACGGGTAGAGGGAAGAATGAATTAAGTGAAAAATGAGTTCAATGACATTTCAACAAATTCTTAATGCAAACATAACACCATCTGTAAAAAAGTTGAAGTTGAAAAGAGGATGGCTTCTACAAATGGATAGTTATTATAAACACATGATAAATAAACAATAGACTACCCAAAAAGGCACAAGCTGAAGGTTTTAAAATGGCTCTCACAGTCACCTGATCTGAACATCATTGAAAATTTGTGACTAGACCTCAAATAGCAGAGGATTCAAGACGTGCCAGGAATCTCACAGAAGTAGAAGAATTTCCCAAGTAAGAATTAATGAAAATCTCTAAAAAAAAGAATTGAAAAACTCTTGTCTGGCTATGAAAAGCATTTACAAGCTGTGATACTTAAAAAGTGGGTGCTACTAGGTTTTAACCATGCAGGGTGACCAAAATTTAGCATCAGCCCATTTTCATTTTGTATTTTTTTAAATTTAACAGAGGACATTATCGTTTTTTTGTCTAAAATACAAAGGAATTGTGGCATGTGTACCTTTAGGCATTTTGGACATCATTTCATCTTCAATCTGCTTAACCGTTCGCAATAAGAGTAATTTTGACTAAGGGTGCCTAAACTTTTACATTGCAGTGTAGGCATTTTTTTCCCGCCTACAAATTGAGATGTCTGTAATTTTTATCGTTGGGACAATTCAACTCTGAGAGGTTCAACTGTGAGAGGCAGAATCTTAAAACATAATCCAATATATCACATTGTTTGATTTTTACATAATTAATTTGCATTTTATTGCATGAAATAAGTATTTGATACAATAGAAAAACACAGCTTAATGTTTGGTACAGAAACCTTTGTTTGCAATTTCAGAGGTCAGATGTTTCCTGTAGCTCTTGGACAAGTTTGCAGACACTGCAGCAGGGATTTTGGCCCAGTCCGCCAGATTTTGGGGCTGTCAATGGTGAACTTCAAATGGGCCTGGACATGGGCTGGGTGGGCAGAGGGACCTTGCGTGCCCTGCAGGAATTTAATCCATGACGGCGTAGTGTGTTACTAATGGTACTGGTTGAGACTGTGGTCCCAGCTGTCTTCAGGCGATTGACCACGCCCTTCCATGTAGTTCTGGGCTGATTTCTGACTTTTCTCAGAATCATCCTTACCCCACAAGGTGAGATCTTGCATGGAGCCCCGGTTGGAGGAAGATTGACAGTCATCTTGTGTTTCTTCTATTTTCTAATAATTGTGCCAACAGTTGTTGCCTTCTTACCAAGCTGCTTGCCTATTGTCATGTAGCCCATCCCAGCCTTAAACAGGTTAACAATTTTGTCCCTGGTGTCCCTAGACAGCTCTTTGGTTTTGGCCATGGTGGAGTGGTTGAAGTGTGACTGATTGAGTGTGTGGACGGGTGTCCTTTATACAGGTAATGAGTTCAAACAGATAATTAATACTGGTAATGGGCACAGAGTAGGAGGCTTCTTAAAGAAA
>VIAB01002259.1:90067-110672 GCA_009801035.1 Oophaga pumilio | reverse complement strand
TAATTTTTTGAGAAGGACCTGTATATGTGTGTGTATTTTTCTTTTATGTATTTCAATTTCTGACTTTCCCATTATTAATATTTTTCCATTGACATTCTTACCTCTATCTAGATATCCAATAAAAAATACAACAATAATACTCCAATTATACAAGTAAAATCTTTGCTTCTTTGGATTCACTGACTTTTTAGGCAGACTGTTACCAATAATGATTATTACATTTTTCAGACAGTTGCTCTATCACACTGCCTACTATTCTTCAGGCTTAGTCACTTCTTCAATTAAGGTACGAGAGATGTTATACAACACTTGAAATGTGCATAAATCTGATTCAAGTCAGCTTCAAAATTAATAACTAAGTAAGAAAAAAAAATATATAGTTGTGACTCGGGTGGTGCGAGCCGGATCTGCCGTGTTTTCATACATTGACAAATGGCTGGGATAATGAGACGACACATGCATTCAGCATGATTAGAATAAGTCCCTCTTGCTTTAGCTTCGACTTCCTTGTAATTTATAAAAAAAATCTATTTTTCTTCTTTTTTCTTTCACAGTCAGGCTTGTGAGTGAACAAAAAAAGATACCATTATGGCTGTGTAAGATATGTTATCTTGTGGTATTACTTGTTCTACTTTCCGAGATGCAGTCTTACTTAGATGACATCTGAACTATGATTGCTGATCTCCTTTAGTAATATTTGAAAGAATTTAAGATTATGATATGCTTGGAACATTCTTGCTCGAGGGCTCGCTTTACTTAATATTTAGGTGAAATAGATTTAACAGTAGTAATGAAAAATGTATCCTACTATATTATTGGCAGTTACGTGTAGGAAAAGCTCGGTGCAGTGTTGGCTGATCTGTTTTATTTCTATAGAAACAAAATTCATGTAGGCAGGGATAAATGGGAATAGATGTGTGTATAAGCTAGATAGATAGACAGATAGATAGATAGATAGATAGATAGATAGATAGATAGATAGATAGATAGATAGATAGATAGATAGATAGATAGATAGATAGATACAGGTGCTTCTCACAAAATTAGAATATCATCAGAAAGTTGATCTTTTGTGGCTTACCCTCCTTGTGGAGTGTGCCAATGACTGCCTTCTGGACATCTGTCAAATCAGCAGTCTTCCCCATGATTGTGGAGCCTACTGAAACAGACTGCAGGACCTTTTTAAACACTTAGGAAGCCTTTGCAGGTGTTTTTTGTTACTTATTCTAATATACTGAGATAATGACTTTTGGGTTTTCATTGGCTGTAAGCCATAATCATCAACATTAACAGAGATAAACACATTAAATAAATCACTCTGTGTGTAATGACTCTATATAATATATGAGTTTCACTTTTTGTATTGAAGAACAGAAATAAATTAACTTTTTGATGATATTCTAATTTTGTGAGAAGCACCTGTACCTTCTTAATGTTGGTCCAACCCATGGCATTCACCCAGGAGGCCATTTATAACTGAAATCTGGCTCTTTTTGCACTATCTGTTTTTGTACCAATGAACAGTTAATGGCAAGAGGACGCATTTAAGCGCACAAGGAAAAGCTGACATGTTGTGCACCTTCTTGTCCAGACACACTTTTTGCTAATTGAATCTTGGCCCCGTTTTTAGTTTATGGCCTATAACAACTAATACATGTTTGCATTCGTAATATGCCCTACCAGGAGACATCACATCACAAACACTGGGTGACCACATATAGACACAAGCATCTCCTGACGGAGTATTCAAAATTTTTTTTTTAAGTTTATCATCTCATGCCAGACCTCTCTGGATATTTTTGGCCAAAAGACAATTCAAGAAATAACATTAACTTAGGGCACAAATTCACGAGAACCCACCACCTGAGACAAGGTGACCTTTCTTTGATGGGATCTTACTCCTAATTTTTATTAGACATGCTTCTCCTCAGATAAACGCCTACAAATTTGAAGGGCTGATAGGATCCAGAATTGATAAAAACAGCCTTAGGTTGATGGGAAGAAGAGCTGAGTCAAATATGGAGGCAGTTACCATCCCCATAAAAAATAAAACAAACCAGTACTTCTGAACAGAATAATTCAAGTGTGAACAGGGGCAAGCTGCTATGACTGCAGCATGCACCTGTTCACACTTACTTTGTTCTGTTTGGAGGTGATGGACGGTCAGTTTTTGTTTGTTTGTTTTTTATTCTTTCTAAATAGGTACATTCAATGTTAAGCTGTACATAAATCATATACTGGTCTAGTAGTCAGATGAATGCTCTTTACACATATATAAAGTGTGTATATTTCCTGTATATATTACAGGGTTGTCATCTGAAAAATAGTTTTGCAATACAAAGTGGCAAATTATCTCAGTGTGGAGCAGCGCCGCGCGTCAAGATAGGAACAAAGCAAGTTCTATGTTTATCAACACATTTATAATGATGTGTCTAGGTGTCATATTAATGGCGCTCTGTATAAGAGAGGAAATGCAGTCTATATATTATACTTAATAACCTCATCAGCTTATGGTTAAGTAGGATTTACCTTAAATCATAAATAAAAATTCTGCCCTTATCAAGAGCGGCTGATAAATGAGCGTTAGCGACATCGGGAGCAAATCAAAAGGGATCGATCCCTTTCTGCATAATGAAGTATTTAATTAATGTCAGCATACTATGTAACTGTACATAGATTAGGAATAAAAGGTCAGAAGTAATCCAATTCACCGATTCCTTTCCAATATGAAAGTTCACGTTCAGTGAAGGCATGCAAAAAGATTCTGAGTACTCTTGTTCAACTGCCAAGTCCGAGGTCCATGGCTGCTGCACCGGAGCCCTTCGAACCTCCTGATACCTGTCAGAGATGTGATGATGCGCTGCCCCCAAAAATATACAGTGTAATGTTCAATAAATATTTGTACCTTTACTGAAGTCCACAAATTGATAGATCACAAACCGGTTATGGACAGGAAACTTCGTCAGGTATCATCTGACGAAGTCTCCTGTCTAGGAGATAACCTGAAGTCTCCTGTCCAGGTGAGGATCACCTGACAAAGTTTCCTGTCTAGGTGATAACCTGAAGTCTCCTTCCAAGCCAAAAAACAGTTTCTGATCTGTCAGTTTTTGGACTTCGATAAAGGTAATAATATCGGCTGAATATTGCACTGCAAATTTATCCTTGGTAACGCACTGCCACCTCGCCAATTCCTCTATCTAACAATAACCCCCTCAATCCCTGAGCATGATCTCTCCTGGTGACTTCTCCCACCTTCAAAGTGAAGTTCTTCCAACAACTACCACATTCCACCATGCCATCCGAGCATCACCTAAATTGTATTCTTCTATCCTCCTACCTGTCGGCATTACCCGCACCACCGCTGTTTAGTAGATTTGGCATGACGTCCTGAATGCCCTGATGACTTGTGTCATGACTAGTTATCGGAAGCGGCCCTGAAGAGGCTTATAGGTAAGAGGAAGTTTACCAGATTTTGGTCCGTCAGCTATGGACTCCCAACGTGGCTGCTGGGCTAGTATCCTTTGAATCTTTATGCTCAACCCTAATAGTAACTTTGCATTTCCATTGAAAACTTTAAAATAATTGTTTTATCTAAATGATTATCTCATCGAACACAACTTCTTTAATATGAAATTTTTGAAGGTAAAATTATCAATGCTTAGAGCCCTGTCAATGGCGACAGAGGAAGTTGCCATCATTTGCCTATCTCCCCCACAGCCTACATGAACAAACATGTTCCTCATAATGAGGACCCCATATGTTAGGAGCTGTCCTCTTCGGCTCAAAAAACTGATATCTCTCTGTCCTAAAAGGCCTAATGGAGAAGAGATTTTGAGATGACCCATCTAAAGATGTCCAGGTTGCTGCTCTGTTGACCTCTATTTATTTATATTTTAGCCTAGTTTGTTCAGATTGGCTTCTGTGCTAACGCACAAGTCCAACGAGTTGCCACCATAGGCTCAAGGCGCAGAAGGTGTGTTTTGGTTAAAAAAACACTAGAACAATTATATAAGGACTGAAATTAAACTATCAGTATGAAAAATGAAATTGTCAGGTAGCTTTTTTCAAAATAATGAGACTTATGGCTCTAAAAGAGAATCTGACCGCAGGTTTTTGCCACCTAATGTGAGAGCAGCAAAATGTAGAGACAGAGATCATGATTCCAAAGATTTGTCAATTACTGGGCTACTTGTTGTAGTCTTGTTAAAATCAGTATTTTATCACTAGGAAATTATCATAAAAGGACTATTAAACCTTCTGCCTGTTAGTCCCACCACCACTTATTGGCAGTTTTCTGCCTATGCACAGTATACAGAGAAAGATGCCAATCAGTTTTGTGGGAGGAGTTACACAGAGCTCAGCAGAGAACTGTTAAATCTTCAGCTGAGAAAGCAATGATTTTATCTAAACTACAGCAAGCAGCTGGAATCTCTCTGCCTCTATCTCATGCTTCTTTTAGATGGGAAACCTGATGACTTATCGACTTTAGCAAGAGGCAGGAGTGTGGGGGGGATACAAAATGGATAAGGTTTTATACCGGGTGACTCTGCGAGGGAATTGCCAGAATGGCCATGAAAGTAAAAAACACATTACATGGAAGCTACTGTCAGTGTAGAAGGCCACATGTTGTTAGTGATCAATGATGTATGCCAATCTATGCTGCCCAACATTAGCCAAAACTGGCCACAATGGGACTTTCTGGACCCGTACAGCTAAAGATTTTATAAGTCCTTCCCTTGCA
Organism: Oophaga pumilio; assembly: GCA_009801035.1. Classification (NCBI taxonomy): domain Eukaryota; kingdom Metazoa; phylum Chordata; class Amphibia; order Anura; family Dendrobatidae; genus Oophaga; species Oophaga pumilio. The sequence goes on along the minus strand of VIAB01002259.1, from coordinate 105,931 downwards.
GGAGGTTGTAAAGGGGTTGAAAGAAGAAAAGCGGTTGTAGAGTTTCATAGAAGCGAATGCAAAGGGACACTAAAAGGATTTGGCGTGGTAGAAATTGGGAGGACACACAAAGTGGCAGTGACTATGCAAGGGGAGAAATAGGCAGGTAGCACGGCACAGGAGAGAAGTAAAAAGGTGGCCCAAGTGGGGGGGAAAAACAGGTGGCGCAAGTGGGGAGAGGAAGATATTTGGTACAAGTGGGGAGCGAATGAAACAGGTGGCACTTTTGGGAGGAGAAATAGACAGGTGGCACAATTGGAAGGAAAAAGAGGCAATTGGCACAAATTGGGAAAGAAAGAGGCAGGTGGCATAAGGGTGGGAGAAAGACAGGTGGCATAAGGGTGGAAGAAAGAAAAAAAGACAAATGGCTTAATTAGGCAAAGAAAAAGACACGTTGCAAAAGTGGGGGAGAAAAAGACAGGTGATATAAGTGGGGGGAGAAAGATACAATTGGTGCATTTGGGGGGAGAAAGACAATTTGGACAAGTGATGGGAAAAAGAAACAGATGGAATAAGTGGGGGCAGAAATAGACAGGTATCACAAATGGTGAAAGAAACAGGTATCACAAGTGGGGGAGAAAGAGATAGGGGGCACAACTGGGGAGAAAGAAGATGTGGTAGAGCTGGAGGGAGAAAGAGATGGGTTGCAAAAGTGGGGGGAGAAAAAGACAGATGGCTCAATTGGGGGAGAAAGAGACAGGTTGCAGAATTAGGAAGAGAAAGAGACAGGTGGTAAAAGTGGAGAATAGACAGGTGGCACAAAAATGAAAGTAGCCATGATGACAATCAAAAAAATAATAATCATTAGACCAAAATAACTTCTTCACACAAGACAACAAACAGCCAATGTGAACTGTGAGCATCAGGTGGACAGTACCAATGGTGACCTGCTCGAACAGACAAGGAACTTATACTTTGCTCTTACTGTTTGCAGCTGCAATTTTACAGTGTTGTAAATACAGACCCCATTCCTATATCAGAGTATTAAGTCTATTGCAATATGCATAGTAAGGTTATTTCAACATAGGTCAAAGAAAATTGGATGGGTCCATGCAATGGTTGTGTGTTTTCTGTGATGTGATTGGCACACTCATCAATCTTCCCTGGACAACTGAGCATTACATAATCCAGAAGCCTTCTCTTCTTCCTTGTTAATCAGATTTTCCCCTTTTCTGCTTTCTTCCAGCTACTGAAATATAACAGCTAGAATTTAATTCACTCTGATTGTTTGTCTGTTTTTTTTCTCTCTCGGTTTAATTTATTATAAGTGTTTTGCCAGTACATTGTGATTGCTCAACAAGGGCAAAAGTTACAAGTTGTGAACAATTTAATGGCTCCAGTGTTACAAAACAATGCGCACATGGCAAAACATGACAGAAGCTGAGATGTGACCTTGCACTTTTCAGAAGAAATCGAAGCTTGGCTTTTGAAATGTGAATGGAATAAACATTCAGTCACAGGATGTTTACATTAAAAAAATCACTGTGATTACAAGTAATTAAAAATAATGGCTATGCTTAAAAGGGAGAAGAAAGCAAACGTTTTGCTATTTACAGGGTGAAGAGCAAAGTAAGCCAATGTCAAGAGCCAATGTACCCTTCATCTAAGGCTTATGTCAATGTGTCATCCCACGTAGAACAGCATACTTCTCTCGTGTAGAGCAAATACACTTGTGGCCAAAGTGCATCTTCCATAGTTCCTTATTTGATGATGTAACTGTAAGACGGAGCCTTGTGCACATTCACTTTAGCTAAGGAACATGGGGTAAGTGGATTTGGTAGAAACTTTGACTCCCTTTATGGCTTTGACCTTGGTGTAGAAGGACTTATGGAAAGTAATTTAGGTTCTTCTTAAATGTTGTAGCTTAGATAATCCTAGCCATATAGATAGTTCAAATCATGAGCATCTTGTTACTCATCTTCCTATACTCCAGCATTGGTTGAGGCTTCTTGATGCTCTCCATCACCATGGGAGGTCAACAGGTGGTGCTCCATTCTATCTATTCTATTCGCCTTGCTCCTCTACTAAGGCTGTCTTCTAGTATGTGAGTTGACACAAGGTATCTGTCATACCTGTACTGTAGTGTTCCAGTTTATTTTAAACTTTTTATGCTCAAGATGTTATCTAATTGACACTCGTGATGGCCATTCAAAAAATCATGAACAATAAATTAGCGATCCGGCTTAGTTCCTTAATTTGTCATTGATATGTTTCTTGGATATATAGTAGCAGGAACAACTTGTTTGTACTAGTAAGAAAGATAGGAAAGAGGAAAAGAAAGGAAGGGAAAGGAAAGAGGAAAGAAAAGAAGAAAGGAAAGAGGAATGGAAAGAAACAAAGAAAGGAAAGAGGAAAGGAAAGAAGAGAGGAAAAAAGGAAAAGGAAAGAAGGACAGAAGAAAGGAAAGATGAAAGGACAGACTAAAGGAAAGAGGAAAGGAAATGAAAGGAGATAGGACAGAAGAAAGGAAATCAAAGAAGATAGGAGAGAAGAAAGGAAAGAGGAAAGGAAAGAAAGAACATAAAGGAAAGAGGAAAGGAAAGAAGAAAGGACATAAAAAAGGAAAGAGGAAAGGAAATGAAAGAAGATAGGAAAGATGAAAGGAAAGGAAATTAAAAAAGAACATAGGAAAGGAAAGAAGAAAGGACAGAAGAAAGGAAAGAAGAAAGTAAAGAGGAAAGGAAAGATGAAAGGAAAATAGAAAGGAAAGAGAAACGGAAAGGAAAGAAGAAAGGAAAAAGGAAAGAAATGGAAAGAAGAAAGGAAAGGGGAAAGGAAAGAAATTGAAAGAGGTAAGGGAAGGGAAAGAAAAGATTAAAGCAAAGACAAAAGGAAACAAGAAAGGAAGGGAAATTAAAGGAAAGAAGGAAGGAAATAGAATAGGAAAGGAAACAAAAAGGAAGGAAATGGAAAGAATCATTAGTGGCTGTTATCCAACATGCAAAAATGAGCGAATCTTTCAAAATTCGATTTGTGCAGATTTGATTAAATTTGACTAGCAGATTCAGTTTGGTTCAAATCAATTTTGCCCCAATTGCTGTGAGGAAAGGATTAAAATAAAATCAAACATTTAGGCTCAGCTTTCCTCACCTGTTTTTGTTCTTCCTCGACCACTGCTTTGGCTCTTTGGCTGCTCACTTTTTTTCCCTGGCCTATTGTTCTTCCACTATTTCAGCCCATGAAGTCAATTAGGGGCAAGTGATTGACCTCCCGTAGAGTCAATTGGGGAGGTGACAAAAATGACAGCATGGTGCAAGCCACAATTTTGCTGGAATCGTCAGAATTCACATTTTGGCAAAATTTGCAGAGAAATTAATTTGTTTAAAGAGAATTTAGCACCAGATTTTTGCTACCCAAGCTGAGAGCAGCTCGATTTAGGGTCAGAGACCCTGATGGAAGTGATTTATCACTTACTTTACTTGGTGCTGCAGTTTTGAAAACAAAAATGCTGTTTTATCTGCTGCAAATCTAACAGTTCTCTGAATGCTGAGCTCTGTATAACCTGCCCACAGCACTAATTGGCAGCTTTTTGTGTATATTATGCATAGGCAGAAAGATGGGAGCGGGGTTTGACTACATGGCAGCAGGTAAAGCAGTGATCTAGTGATAATCTCCTGCTGATAAAACAGTAATTTTAAAAAAGATTACAACAAGCAGCCCAGAAAGTGACACATCACTAGAATTGGGATTTCTGCCCCTATATCATGTTGCTGTCATATTAGGTAGCAAAATCCTGGTGACAGATTCTCTTTTAAGTCGATTTGCACATCTTTGCTACTGTATGTCTTAAAAGAAATTCTAAAAAAATATATTGCTCAAATGCTTCTAAAAATAATGTATCCCATGTAAAAAAAAATGATTAAATATGTTTTAACATAATTCTGAGAAAATCAAGAAAACAATACTGCAGACTGTAAATGTTAAACTCCCCCACTTTCTGCATTTTTTTCGCAGCCATGTTTTACATGCAATTAGAACTTCAATTTCTCAAGGTGTGAATCACAGTTTCTCAACTATTCATGCTAAGATGAAGAAAATGTTAGGAAAAAAAGGCATGTGGGACTATATCCGTGCATCTCATAAAGGATGGCACAATGAAAAATGATGTATTAATTTAACACCTTTCTTATTTGAGTATGTCACATTTTTTTTTGTGAGTAGTTTTAGTGTTTAGTTCATCACTTTACAATTAACATCTACTGTAGAATATCAGTTGCTAAGTCTTTGGCAATAGGGGAGTTCTCAATGATTCTCTTAATTTTACGATTCATTGATCAGAAATTTCATAAAATTACAATATGCTTTAGGCAGTATTAAAAAGCCACAATACTAGACTACACAAAAGAATACATTAGTATATTATTTTTATTTTTACAATTGAAGTAAACGGCAGACATACTGAAATATACAGAAAAACAATTGTATATTGTCAGTGGGCAGCAACTAATAGAATGATAGTTAATAGAGAGAAATGCAAGATTTTACATCTGGGCAAGAAAAACGAAAATTACATGTACAGAATGGGAGGAATAGAACTAAGCAACAGCACGTGTTTTTTTACCTTATTTTCATTTTATTTTGATATTACTCTGTAGTGACTGATGAAAGTCCAGCATTAAGACCGAAATGTTTCTGTTACTACGCTGTGAACATCATTAAATTCCTTGTTTGATCACTTTAAGTTGAGAAGTGAGTTTCTTGTTATATACTAATAGATCACAGACTGCACATGAGTCAACAGTGTGATGCAGCAGCAAAATTTCAAGCACAGTTCTGGGATGTATTAAGAGAAGCATACAGTCTAGATCACATGATTATCCCCTCTACTCCTCCTTGGTCAGGCCTTATCTGGAATACTGTGTCCAGTTCTGGGCAACACTTTTGAAAAAGACATTGAAAAACTGGAGCAAGTTCAGAGAAGAGCAACCAGGATGGTGAGCGGACTGCAAACTATGTCCTGCAAGGAATGATTAAAGGATCTCGGAAAGTTTAGCTTGCAAAAAAGAAGGCTAAGAGGAGACTTAGTAGCTGTCTACAAATATCTGAAGGGATGTCAGTGTAGAGGGATAATTATTATTCTCATTTTCACATGGAATCACGAAAAGCAATGGAATGAAACTGAAAGGGAGAAGATACAGATTAGATATTAGAAAAAACTTTTTGACAGTGAGGGTGATCAATGAGTGGAGCAGGCTGCCACGAGAGGTGGTGAGTTCTCCTTCAATGGAAGTCTTCAAACAGAGGCTTGACAGACATCTGTCTGACATGATGTAGTGAATCCTGCATTGAGCAGAGGGTTGGACATGATGACCCTTGAGGTCCCTTCCAACTCTAACATTCTATGATTGTATTTTATGATTCTAGATGACATTTTTACAGCAGTTTCACCCAGCTCCACAAAATTAGAAAAACTTGGTCTGGAAGGGGGCGGAACAGGGGTGGAATAGTGTTGTGATGCCATATCTCATGTAAATCATGATGAGATATGGCATACCTTATGCCAGAAATCTTTCTCCAGTCACAGACTGGAGTAAGAGTTGTAGAGAGACAAATGTAGATGCACACTACTTTTTGGCTTTGGCCTCTTAATGAATGACACAACTTTCACTCTAGCACACCCTCTTATCAAGTCTGTTGGTTTTGATGTTTTGGGGCCTTAGTATTAGATTGAAAGATGAGTAAAAAGATTACCAAGGTTTATCAACAAAACAAAGATCAATAAGACACAAAATCAATCCAAGCATTGTTTCCTACTTTGGAATTAGATTTTTCCAATGTCAAGTTTGAAACTAATAATTGTTAATAAAATACTGTCATGGCTGATCTAGCATTCATAGCCATAAAAAATCACAGGAACAATTTCTTTTTCAGTTATGCCAAGCAAAATTTTTATGGCTAGGTACTATAGATATGCAAATCAGATTGATGTGAATCAAACTTTTGGGAGGTCGCTGAATCTGGTAATTTAAAACAATTTGCAGTTAGCTTTGTTAAAAAAAAAACATAAAAGTCAACATAATTGTATGTATTTTAGAAATTTTCAATAGACGGAGAAGCAACACATGACCTTGGGGTATAAAGTTGGTCTTCCCCATAATGATTAGTAGCTCTCCCAAGATATGGTACAGCACAGCCAATCAGAAGTAACAAGCATAGCCTGTATAAAAGCAGAAGCAGGAAATGCAGCAGCCAATTTGTGATGAATCTGTTTTTTTTTTTATTATCACATATGGTATGTAACTATATTTCGACACAGCACATTTTATAGATTGCTGATGCGAAAAACAAGGAATCTAGGAATATATAACAAATCTCAATGGTACAGAAATCTATGAAATATATATTTTCTATTTTAATTTGGAAATATTAAAGAAGATTTGTAACCAAAATATGCCAAAATCGTTCTCAAAGTAAGCTAAAACTGACATGCATACTGTGCACCATATTTACTAAGTATTTTAAGAACTTTTTATAAGTTATTATATGTTTGAGGCTGGGACTTCCCTGCTGTGTGGGATGTATCACAAGTACTGTTTGGTCCTTTGGTCTCCCATTAAGGCATGGCTGCTGGTTTTGCTGCTTAGCACAGATGTTGGTCCCAGCATCATGCTCAGGTTCATGTTATACGTGTGGTTACTGTTGGCTCTCCAGCTAAAGTCTATGGTAACCAGTGGTATACAGAGGCAGCCCTACTCTCTGGAGTCTATGTCCAGAAGTCACCTTACTGAGCATGTCCATGATGTGGCACCTTCTTATTGGTGCTCGGACTGCTCTGGTTATATGGCAGCTCCAGATTGGCTCACGGATGACGCCCTGTCCGACTGGACGTGAAAGTTTTGGGGTAGAGCCTAGCGCATAAAGGGCTTACAACAAAGCACGCAGGCATGCTAGTGTCACTTGTGTTTTGTGTATATGTGGGTGGATACTCTACTGATCTGTCTGTGCGGTTTGTGTGGTTAGCACTGTATCAGCTACCAGTGGGATATCAGTGATCTGTGTCAGCATGTGTTCAGGGTTGGCATCAAGCCATTAGAATTCTGGCTCCTCCAGAGAGGAGGTTTGCTGTGTGTTTTTGCTGACTGTGAGTTTGCTATACTTCCCTGCGGGGTTAATGGGGTATTGCACCAGAGAAAAAGTTCAACCCATGTGTTCTTTCCCAGTGGTTTTAATGGGGTATTGCACAAACCTTATTGATCTGCGCCTCTCGGTGGTTAGCTGAGCTGGTATTTACTTTCCCTGTACTTCTTGATGGTTAGCTAAGCTGGTACTGACTTTCACTGTACTCCTTGATGGTTAGCTAAGCTGGTACTGACTTTCACTGTACTCCTTGGTGGTTAGCTGAGCTGGTACTTACTTTCCCTGTACCCCTTGGTGATCAGCTGAGCTGGTACTTACTTTCCCTGTACCCCTTGGTGTTTAGCTGACTTGGTACTTACTTTGCCTGTGCCCCTTGGTGGTTAGCTGAACTGGTACTTACTTTCCCTGTACCCCTTGGTGGTTAGCTGAGCTGGTACTTACTTTCCTTGTAGCCCTTGGTGGTTAGCTGAACTGGTACTTACTTTCCCTGTGCCCCTTGGTGGTTTGCTGAACTGGTACTTAATTTCCCTGTACCCCTTGGTGGTCAGCTGAGCTGGTACTTACTTTCCCTGTACCCCTTGGTGGTTAGTTGAGCTGGTACTTACTTTCCCTGTACCCCTGGGTGGTTAGCTGAGTTGGTACTTACTTTCCCTGTGCCCCTTGATGATAAGCTGAGCTGGTACTTACTTTCCCTGTGCCCCTTGATGGCTAGCTGAGCTGGTACTTACTTTCCCTGTGCCCCTTGGTGGTTTGCTGAACTGGTACTTTCCCTGTACCCCTTGATGGCTAGCTGAGCTGGTACTTACTTTCCCTGTGCCCCTTGGTGGCTTGCTGAACTGGTACTTACTTTCCCTGTACCCCTTGATGGCTAGCTGAGCTGGTACTTACTTTCCCTGTACCCCTTGATGGCTAGCTGAACTGGTACTTACTTTCCCTGTACCCCTTGATGGCTAGCTGAGCTGGTACTTACTTTCCCTGTACCCCTCGGTGGTTAGCTGAACTGGTATTTACTTTCCCTGTACCCCTTGGTGGTTAGCAGAGCTGGTACTTATTGTCCCTGTGCCCCTTGGTGGTTAGCTGAGCTGGTACTCCTCTTCCTGTTCATCTGAGTGGTATATGGGGTTGGTTTTCTGCGTTCCATTCACTGTGTGGAGTTAACTCAGTGTGTTTAAGGAAGAACTCTCGCTAGTTTTTTATCCGTCATTGCTCACACTAGCAGCAGGTTAACATCACTGCACGGTGGACCCTGGGTTGCGATTGCACTTTAATATTTTATTTAGTGCAAACTGCCAACCCTTACAGTACATAGTATTGTAAAGTGTCTAAAAGAAGTCATGACTAAGTTGAGTCGTCAAATGCAGTAGACTTAATAATGGCGTATTCCATGATTTAGGTGCACAAAATTGGTGTCAATTAAGCCAGCCAACCAGTGACATAGCATATCTAATAAGATTTACCGGATTTATCACACAGCTTGCGCCACTGTAGTTTTTGCTGTCTGAATTTAGACCAGTATTCATAAATCTGCCCCATTGGGTTTTACTTTCTTGCTTGTTGGAAATTTTCATTAACAGGACACAGGACTAAAGCCAAGAAATTTCTATAACATTACTCAAACTTTCTCTTCTTTTCTCCTTCTCCTAGCAATCATAAAGACAGCGCTTTCCAACATGGACAGAGAAGCCAGAGAAGAATACCTTGTTGTCATTCAAGCCAAGGACATGGGTGGTCACATGGGTGGACTTTCTGGAACTACCACTGTAACAGTTACCCTGACTGACGTCAATGATAATCCTCCAAAGTTTGCAATGAGTAAGTGCAGCTCATTTTCTAGTGCTATCTAATTGATGACTTTATTTTGTTTCCTGCTTTATAAATGTTCTTCAAGGGGTTGTCCATTTTAGACAATCTGGTCAATAGTTACCAATCATAGACTTTTTATATTTTTTAATACGGACTGTGATATATATTTTTGTAGACAAGATTTAAGCAAAACTTGTATTTTATTCATTGAAATCTTTGTTGTTGCATGGGTCCAGTGGGCGGTCCTACTCAGTGATTGACAGCTTGGTCTGTATGAGTATGACCGCCCACTGGACTTATATGTATGTAAGTACGATATCAATTCATGAAATACGAGTTCTATTGTATCTTTTCCAACAAACTGATATCATTCTGGTCAGCTTACTCTTCTCTATACAGTGCTGTCCACGGGTCACAGTGCATGTACAACGTGGCAGGGTCCATTTAAGACTGCTGTAGTTTACATGCAGGGATGCCTGTGAGTTTCATCAATGGTATACATCACTGTTATGGTGGTGCACGAGAAGGGTTCCACAATATAAGGGCGCGCTCAGTCAGGCGAATTACTCACATGAGGATCACATCACAATCCTCGGACTAGCCGTTGGCTCTTTTGACATGAGTGGCAGCATAAATTTCTATGCAGCTCTCACGCTCAGTTTAGAATGGCTGCCGGCCAGTCCAAGGATTGCGAAGCCATCCTCGAACGAAAAATACACCTGTCTGAGTGCACCCAATAAAATGAATAAACTCGGCACTGAAGGTTATTCAAATGAAACAGAGAATTGATTTATTTGTGCAATTCAATAGTATCTGTCCCTGATGAAGCAATGGCGAAACATTCATGAGGCACAAACAGCTTAGTTGATGGGTTTTTTATCCAATCTGATTTTGTTCACTATTTTTCTTTTGCCCTGTGTGGTCCCTTATGTGGATGCATTTGGTAGGACTCAATAATTACATGTGTATAAGGGAGACAGTCATTTATGCCATAGTATGCAGTACATTATATGTAGCCTTGAGTTTGTACTATGCAGTCAATTTTTGCATAATTATTATTGCACTTAATTGGATTAATTTTTCATTATGAAACCAAATGATTTTTTATGAATAACTATTTTATACACTAGGCACTTTTCCCCTTCATGTCTACCTCTCAAGCGATGACACTGTGATATTGCAGAATGGAATTTCTATATTGGGAAGATATACCATATTTAGGGAAATTATCTTCCCCCTAATCTATTATCATATTTTGATTTTAATTAGTCTCAATTGTTGTATTTTGAAGCCATTTTTAGATATAATTTGAATCATTGGATTAATTTAAACATATCCACTCATTTCTTTATATATAGTCATAAGTCCATCTCTACGTACATGTGTTAAATGCCTTGAGTTCTTAATAACGTTTTGTATTTAAATTATTTATGGAACATTTAGTCTTTCTTTCTAAGTTTAATAACAAATTTGACGTTTTGATCTCATCTCCGGACCTTCGTCAGAAAAATACAAATAGCTGTGGGACTGGGACTGCCGTTGCTGGAGGTGTTTGTAGTCCTATAGCTCTGCACTACGATTTCTAGCCTACATCTCCACAGCAAGCTGAATCTTCTCTGATAAAGGTCCAGAGAAAGGACTGAAATGTAAATTTTTTGGTTTGTCTAACTATTGGGATTGCATGGAAAAGCCAATCTTCTTTTTCATCTGCATACCCTTGAGTGCTGAGTGTTTTCATTTTATTGTATCATCTTCTTCGATTAGTTTGTGTGAATGCATTATTTAATCTATCAAATAATTTATTATCAGAGTTAGTCAAGTGCTTAAAGAATTTTTTGGGGCAGATGCCAGAAGACAGGTTTTCAGGATTCAAAACTGTTGGAGTTTTTCTGTAAATTTTTCTGCTCCCATTAACGTTGTTATCCTCTTAATATATTACAATCATCATATTATACAGCACTGTGTACTTACAATTGCTCATTTTGCCTTTCTACCCTGATAATTCTTCTCTTTTCTCTTCTCTACATAGAAACAGGAAGTGTCTTTTTCCTACTTGAGTCATCCCCCTCTTCAACTCTTGACTCCTCTGTTTTCTCCTCCCTTCTGCCAGGGACTTTTGCAGTGATGACTCATGCAGAGAAAAGAGACTTCCTATTTCTACATAGAGCTTAGAAGGATTCAGCTCGTCAGTTTTTAATCACGTGATGTCATAGACCTAATGGAAAAGAGAAGAATTATTAGGGTAGAAAGGCAAAATGAACAATTGTAAATACACAGTGCTATATAATATGATTGTAATATATTAAGAGGATGAAAATTTTGAGAGGGAGAAGAGGGAGAAGAGGGAGAAGAGGGAAAAGAGGGAAAAGAGGGATTCTTTAAAAGTGTTTTTAGCAGCAGAATCTTAAATTCTAGTTTTTGACTTTTCAGCACATTTGATCTAATTGCATACTCATATTTGCATTAAAACACCCTTAGTTCTGAAAAGCACACGACTTAGCCATCCAATCTTATAGACAAGCAAAGCCAGAATTTCTTGGTTGTATTATTACTTTGATATTTTCACTTCGGTTCCATTATAAATATGCAATATCTCGGAAGACAAAGGATGCAGTCATTTTAAATATTACTTTGGGGTAAGATAAATGCTGCAGGGTCTGTGCAAATAGTCCTTTGTACAACAAATATTAACATTTTCAAGATGGAAAGCATTTCCATATCAGAAGCGTCCAGGCCCTTTACCATGTAATTCAAAGAGGCTGGTTTTATATTGAATGACAAAAACACTGGATATCAAAAATTGCTTTCGAATGATCAGTTCAAGGTGAATTGGCTATGTATTCGCTCATGTTAGAAGATTCTCAGCTGAATGAATTTCTTTTCGTTGGAAACACCAAAAATACAGATATTGTGACATTTCACTAAGCAACTATAATTTTAGGATAACATTAAAAAACGGAAAAAAAACACTGAACTTTAGAGAAGTTTAAAAAGAAAATGTAACTTTCCAATTTATAAACTTTTTAAAGATTTTTTTTTATCCATATATCAAGTTATAACCTTATTGAGGTGATAGCTTGATGATCACTAAAGGTCTGTCCACTTGGTCACCAACCATACACTAAAAAAAAAAAGCTAAAAATTGCCATAAATACATATGCACGCCATTGTCTTTGGGGTCTGTTGGAGATTGATGCGTACGGTACTCCGTCATGTCAGACCATGGCAATTCAGAGACCAATTCCCAACATCAATGGGGATCTCAGTGGTTGGACTTCCAACGATCAGCAACTTCTCACTTATCCTTTCCGCATGCGAATTACTGTAAAAAGTAAGCTAAATTATGCATTTGTTATGTATCAGTAATTTTTTCTGTAGAATATAGAGATTACACAGGGTGGGATGAAAATTAGGAGGCAAGTTGAGATTGTATACATCTGTTGATAGACCCAAAATACTTTTGGCCTCAAATTAGGATTGTTAGATTTTCAGCAACACTTGACAATGCTCGAACTGGACATCGGCTCTTCTGGCCCAAGCATGGCAGCTGCATAGAAATGCAGGCTGACATACTCTGGTCAGAAAAGCCGATGGACGGTCCAAGCATTGCGATGTGATTGTTGTCAGTGTTATATGGCGGTCTGACTTCACCCTTTGGGTTTGTTCACATTGACCGATGGCAGCAAATGGTCGCCGATCCGCTACGTTTGCCGATAGATGGCTGTTTAATACCTTGCTAAGACAGACTGACTGCATTTTCAATGCACACAGAAATATTGGTAATAGATCCTTATGTCATATACACTGTCATTGCTTTTGGCAGCACATGTCCTGTGGATGGTGATCTGCCGAGAGCAATGATTTTTATGTGCGCCTTTTCACCCAACAAATAAGCAGTTTGCTCATTTGTAGAACAACCGGCAGCAGGTGTTATCCGAGCATGGTCAGGCACTAATAGAGTATCTTCGGCTTGCTCGAATACAATGTTCAAGTCACCCCGGCCACATGCATCATGGTTGTTCAACCATGCTGATTAACTAACAAACAGGCTATCCATGCATGTGTTGCGGCTGTCAAACAGCCGTGAGACATGCACGCGCGTGGACTTGAATATAGGATTTGAGCATGCCGAATGGACTCTATTAGCACACGAGCATTCTCGCTCATCACTTTTTACGAAAGCCTATGTCAGTTTTTATGGCAGTTTCCATTTTTGGGGTGTATAGGAACAACATTATAACAGTAATCTAATAAAAAAAACTTAAGTTATTATTTGCCTATTTACCAACCAAAATCAGTTTCGACAACAAGCAATAGAAAATGTACGATACTAGAAAAAAAACAATGTTATGTATAATAAACTAATGATCTCTAGCTCAAGTTCTATACTTCCCACCAGGACTCCAATCTGTATCTTGCTGAGTCGGGTTAAAATGGTTCTGTTTCCAGCATAGATTGTCTTCAATATTTTGTTCGTAAAGAAAATAACGAGGATTGATTTTTGGAAGAAGGACATATATTCTACCCTCGCTACATAAATCCTTTGCCCATAAATATTTCTTCTTGTATTTTGCATTGAAATTTGTGCCCTACAGTGATAGTCTGAAAACAACAGGACACAAGGAAAATACATTAGTCTGTGGAATTCCACTGAGAAAAACACAAATGCTGGTAAATGTACTATAATAGTGGTGCATTTATTTTCCTCTAGCATTTGCGGCATCCCTGACAGCCAGTTAGGGTATAATGGCAATGGGTATAAAGTTGAGAAATGTGAAGTGAGTGACTGTATGTCCAAAACAAACAATTTGTTTCAATATGTAGTGAATACGATATACTATAGGAAATGGTCTTACTTGAGATGAACTGATCAAGTAAAATCCGAATTTGCCCATTTGCGTGCTTTCCCTCAACATTTAATTTGCTTCCCCATAAATTTAATGTTCCTTATGTACAATAGATGTAAAAAATTGTAAACAGATCCTTAAACTCCTCTTATCTTTACCTTTCGGGCCCCTCCGATTATCACCACCACCCGTTCACTCTTCGCAACATCTTCAGAATGCCACTGCTCACTCTAAAATCCCATGTTTCATGATGGATCTGGACTTCCGGCTTTGAAGCCTAGCAAGGATCTGCGCATGTGTCCGCAAAGGTCTCTGTGCATGCCTCAATGTCATAATACCATGACTTTCCGTTAACTTGTGTAGAATTCTCCCAGATCTTCAACAAAGCTGGAAGATCCAGCTCTATGTGAGCGGCCAGGGAATTTAGCGCATGTAGAGGCGATCTAAAGATGCATCAAAAACCAAACTTGTAACGCAGAGAATGGAGAAGTGATTTTAAGATTGTTTTTTAACATTTTCATGGCCTTTTAAAGTATTGAAAAATGATAGCCCCTTTACACCATTCTGCTGAATTCCGATTAGAAGCTAATTACAAAAATTCGGCATTTTAGCAAATGCAAATTTTTGTAGAATTCAATTCCACTCAAATTTATTTGCTCATCTTTAGGGCACAGTCAGATAGTCGTATAATATCGGTCTGAGATTGAAGCGCTGTGAACGGATTATCCGGCAGCTCTTTTGACCCAAGTGTGACTGGTTTATGTATTTCTATGCAGCTGTCACATTTAGGTTAGGAGAGCTGCCAGACAATCCATGCACTGCACTCCAATCTCAGACCGATTTATATAGCCATCTAACTGCAGCCTTGGTTTTTGCCTTCTCTTATACATAAAAGTGCAACTAGTGACCTAAGCACTCAAAAAAAAAATAGATTTTAAGCCTTCAATGGTGAACTCCATGGCCAGGTGTCACGCTATGACAGTCTTTGGTAAGGAAGAGGGGGGCCTCAAGGTGTCCCTGGATTTGGTACCCTAATTATCCCTGTCCTGGGGGTACTGTTAAAGGTAGAGAGGCCCCAGTCTCCCACCTTACTATGCTGCTGTTAATGCCCTAAGCCTTCCCCTTCCTTTACCCCAAGGAAGCCTGGAACAGATATTAGTGTGTATACATGTAAGACAAACAGGGATAACAAAAAGCAACTTGCATACAAAACCACTCACCAATGATAAAGAAGATTAAAGGGAAGGATAGGAAGGTACAAACTAAATGGGAATAGGATAATGGAGAAAGCATACACGCCAAAACAGCAGACAACAATCTCCAGCAGCAACTGCAAATTCCAACTTCAGAACACCAACTCCAGCAAGCCAGGAAGCAAAATTTTCACAGGCAGGTAGAAGGTCTGGCCCAGTTTTATAGAGAGGTAATGAGCATGTCAGGAGCAGTTGTGAGAAGGAGCTGCATGTCTAACAAGCATACAAAAAGTTGTTAATCTTTTCAGTGCCAAAGAGAAAAAAGTTAATTTAATATGTAGACCAAACACACAGACTAAATGGAAGATCTGATATTCACTGTACATAAAGATCTCCTCACCCCAAGTTTCCCAGGAGGCTGTGACACACTTGTGACACCAGGAGTGTACAGACTGATTAGTAAAATCCTGCTCTTAAGGTTGCATCTATTGCATATATAAGAACAGGCTCACATTGGGTTTTTCTACCATTGCAGACTCTATCAAATGTTTCTGTCTGAATCCCCCAGAAAATGGGATTCCGACATGCCACCAGTGTAGCCATTGGATAAGCAGAGTTCAATACATGAAACTTTGCACTACAATTGCCCTTCTTTTTGACAGTGGATTTTTTTAGCATAGTAGCAAAAAGCTCCATTGTCTCCATTAGGGGTGTAGCTAAAAGTCTGAAGAAGTCCAAATGACACTTTGTAGGTTGAGGTGTTACAGATTTTGAACTAAGATCCAATGTCTCCATCTAGGACCTTCTTAACCCTCTTCAGAATGATTAACTGCATTGTCGCACTGTTAATTTCTGAAATACAGTTTGACTGCAGTTCATAGGATTGCCACTGGATGTCTATAAAA
>VIAB01002259.1:6737-33473 GCA_009801035.1 Oophaga pumilio | reverse complement strand
GTACAAAGACACAGGTGGCAAACCTGCGTAAACGCACATGCGTCGCGTCTTTATAGACCGCAGCATGTCTATTAATCTTGCGGAGACGCTCAGTCTCCGCAAGATATATAGCACAGTTCTATGTAAAGGATGTGCTGATTCCGCATGTGTTCAATGAACACATGCGGAATCACCGAGCGTACAAAAACCGGCAGCACTTTGGACGCAGCGGGTGTCCACTGCGTCCAAAGTGCTCGAATTACGCCTCATGGAAACATACTCTAAGACTTGTCATAAGTGGTTGTGTGTAGGTGCTGGTCAGGCTCAGGAAGTCATGAAGTTTGAACATGCATCTCTGGTGGCTGGCACCAGAAACATTTTCGAAGAATGAATTGAAGATGGGTGCCAAAGCAGGGGCTTAGGAAGTCAGAGGACTGGTGGGGAGTTGGCCAAGTAAGTGCTTGGGAAAGTAAGGTTTTTTTGGCATCAAAATGGTGACAGTCAGTTTTGGGAACTTCTAAATTAAAATCATCCATTTAGAATCAACACATTCATTCATATTAATTACACATCTTTGATAGCTTTCAAAACCTGGCATCGTTTCCAGACCATCATCACATTGGTTCAAATATACAACTCATATCTGTACAGAGTCTATAAATCTGAGACACAAGGTAAACATATTTTCGTTAAGTGGCCATAAGTCTCCCTTCAGTATAACGTACATCACCACATTTATATGAGCAGTCGAGGAATAAAATGTACTGCATGATACGTCTCGGCTTCCTTGATCTGCCCTGATCTTATTTTAAATAGGCCTTTTCATATTACATTTGTGCCTAAGAGGTTAAAATCTTGTCTGCAACATCCAATTTTATATTCTCACTGTGTTCAAATGGGCAACAACCAAAAGGGTGCCCGAGGCTAGTTAGCAGTACTTAGAGTATTTTAGGATTTTCTACGAAGTGGGAAAGGAAATACTTTTTTCCATGTCAGAGTGTCAATATGGGTCAGAATTAATTAACTGGCTATATTTTATGCTGCAAAGTTTTATTTAAAAATGACTTTGGTGCTGAATACATTTAGCGTCTCTCTATGTATGAAGCCTCGGCTTAAGATGCAGTAGAGATGAATCATGATTGAGCATGCTTGATTTACAATTCAGTTCACCTTACAATATACCGGAGAACATCTTTGCATGTCAATACAATCGTTTTCAAAAAAAGCTGCTTTATTTAGATGGAGAGGTGGAATGCTTTGAATGTTAATTTAGCCATCACGCATATTTGTACAAGTAATGTTGCTTGAAGGAGATCATGATAGAGATATTTAGTTTTTAGAAAGCAAAAGACCAAGTTGGGTTATTAGAAACGGATAGGAAAATCCTAGGTAGAATCTTAATGCGACTTATTCAAAGTTAATTCCGAAGAAAGTGTCATGTCTATATGGTTTCATCGACAGTATGTTAAATTTCTTGGACTGATGCTTCTTGGTCTGAAGCTACGTACAGTCTACTTTTATCCCTTATTGCTTTTGCATCACGTAGATAAAGTGATCCTGAAGCTGAATTTTACCTTCTCTCATTCAGATTCAGCAGCAGCAGGAAGGATGGACAGTTTGGAGCTGTTAATTAAGCTAGATGGGAATAGATTCAGCAGCTGGTAGGAAGGACACTGAGGAGCTGTCGGTCAGGCTAGATGGGTGGAGATTCAGCAGCATGGATAAGGATTATCGAGGAGCTGTCAGTAAGACTAAATGGGTGGAGGTTCAGCAGCTGGTAGGAAGGACACTGAGGAGTTGTCGGTCAGACTAGATGGGTGGAGATTCATCAGCATGGATAAGGATTGAGGAGCTGTCAGACTAAATGGGTGGAGATTCAGCAGCTGGTAGGAAGGACACTGAAGAGCTGTCGGTCAGGCTAGATGGGTGGAGATTCAGCAGCATGGACAAGGATTGAGGAGCTGTCAGACTAAATGGGTGGAGATTCATTAGCATGGATAAGGATTATCGAGGAGCTGTCAGTAAGACTAAATGGGTGGAGGTTCAGCAGCTGGTAGGATGGACACTGAGGAGTTGTCGGTCAGACTAGATGGGTTGAGATTCAGCAGCAGGGAGGAGGACACTGAGGAGTTGTCAATTAAGCCATGTGGATGGAGATTCAGCAGCAGGGAGGAAGGACATTTGGGAGTTGTTAAGCTAGATGGGAATAGATTCAGCAGCAGGGAGGGAGGGACACTTAGGTGCTGTCAATCAGACTAGGTAGGCAAAGATTCAGCAGCAATGAGGATGGAAAATGATGAGCTGACGTAGGCAGAGATTGAGGTTAAACTTTAATAAGTGTCATACAGCAATATACGTGTAATTTGATAGTAAGTACATCAGCTCCTTTCATGTCAAAGATCTAGTTCATAATGTATGCCAGTTTGTATTGCAAAATGCCTTCATAGATCCACTTTAACATGAAGATTCCTGCTTTTACGTTAATGATACGATCAAATAAAGGTTGCTGTGATAGCCAAGTCACAAATATTATTAAATATTTCCAAACCTTATATATCATTGATAATCCAGGTAGAGAAAACCATAGAAACTAAATGTTCCTGTTCTCCCCAAGCCTCATTTCACCTAATCATCTGCAGAAAAAGGTGTTTCTTCCACCCGTTCTTGGAAAATGTCAGTAAATGCTACTTCACATTTCTCCCCTAAAATGTCATTCAGACCTTCTGTTATTTCTGAGTGAACGCTTACCGTGAAAGTGCTATCTATTTTCTGAAACACAGTGGTAATCTTTAAAATGAATTACACCCTGTAAAGCTATATAATTATTGTCAATTGCCTTGAAAACGTGTAGCTTCTATATGCCCATACTGTATCAATCGACTTAACATCACGCTGGGCCCTGCTAATTCTTGTTGTCTACTCGGTTTCCTTAGGACGTAAATATCTGTATTCTGTACCTGTGTTATAGATACCGGCTAACTAGATCGCTTGATTTTTTTTTTTGTTATTCTCATCTCTTAATGCCTTTAACTTCTCCATATCTTAAGTCACTTGCCAATGGAAAAATACCATATGGATCCGTACAGCAGTGTAAGAATTAAAGAGCATCTGTCACTGTTTTTTAGGAGTTAGAATCAGTTATATGATTCAGTTTATTGAACCATTTACACCATGGATTAAAAGTATGCTTGCCTTGGTACCTTGGCACTCCCTCTGTGCCACTCTTGTCTTGATAGTATATAGCACTATAAATTAATGAGAATGAATGAAGAACATAGAGAGCGTCGATAGCCTAATAAATATATGGATATATCCATAAGTAAATTCCAGCTCTTGTTTGGCCAAAAAGTACAAAATTATTTTATTTATCAAAAATAATAACAAACAAGACAGTAACAGTGTAATCAGATCAATAAAGCACATTACATCATATAAAAACTGGCGGGCAACAATACAACCATGGCACGAACGAATAGGAATAGTGTCAACAGGAAAGTAAGGGGAGGCCCAAAATACCACACCATAAATTGCAGTATACTATAATGTAGTCCCCTTACAAAATCCTAGGAAGGGAATGGAGGAGATAATTGTGTGCAGTCCCCCAAGGAAGCCAAAACGAAACGTGCGTCGGGACCCTGGTGCAACACATAGGCAAAATATTAGATGGGGAAGAGATTTACTACACTTATGTGTCAGCATTACCTGTTGTATTCTTATGGATGATTCTGTGCTCATCTATGCGCTTCGGTCTGCATTAACTGACCATGTCAAATTTGAATGGACTGGACACTATTTGAGCACACAGTTATATCCTCCATTTCCATCCTCCATATACTAGGATATTTAAGCTCTCTATGTTCATTAATTCTCTACAATTTTTGGAGATTATCCTTCATTAAGGAACATGTTCTTTGTATTATTCCGTTATTCTGGCTATGTTTAAAGCACTATAAGTTAAGTTGACTCTCTAAGACATTATATTGGGTCAATTTCATTAATAGTATTGATCTTTTATATTAATATTATTGTTGCATTTACTAGAAAATAATCAAAGGGGTTGTCCAGTGGGATGAGAAGAGGACATCACATTTTTTTTGCACATCTGATGAAATGCCAGAGCTGAAACCAATCATTGGTCTCAGCAGTCACGTAGCCAAAAAATAGAACATTATCGCTTCTCATTGATCTGGAGACCATCAAAGTGTTCTATCTTAGAGCCACTGGGGTTAAAGCAGATGAGTATATGTCATGCTGTTAATTTTTACCCATCCCATTTAGGAGCATTGTTGACCTCCAAAAATGTTGTTCCCCAGTCATCAATGAATATAGAAAACGTTGTTAGCACCATAACAGAGAAAATAAAGGATTTGGCTGTGTAATTTAGCACCCCTCAAGAAGGAAAAAATCTGTGACCAGTGCCATCTAAGGAAGTTACCATGTAAGTTATCAGAACCATAAAAGAGCATTTAAACATAAATATTATATTCAGACACCTATCTGTAAGCAGTTTTTCAGAGTCCTTACTATACAACAGTGGGTCAAACACCTAATTTTTTTTTTTAGATACCTACCTCGAATCAGTAGCACCAGAGATGAGGAGCTTAAGTCATTCTTTTTTCCAAGGATCATTCCTTTAAAGACTTCCTAAACCAGTTTGCTTTACGCCATCAATACTCTTCAAGAACAATGCCTATTGAAATCACTTGTCTATCTGTTGCATCTATTGGTGTAACTTAAAACTTGGTGTCCCAATGAAAAAACTGCAATGGAGTCTCCAAACTATAATGGGACTTCAATAATATTAGTCTTGTCATCTGAGTCAAAAGGACCTCCAGGCTCCAAGGCATAGGTTCGATTGCAACCCATGCACCCAATATAGTTATGCCATGAATGCATCAACCTGATAGGTCATCCACTTTTTATATACACTCTCAGGTGTGACTAAAAAAGATAGGGTGACTGAATTTCTGCTAATTTAGAACTTGAATTTGAGTTTTCAGGTACTGAAACTGGCTCTTCTTAGCACTGACAGACAGAGCAAACCCAAGTCATACAACTTTATAACAGTTATATACCTTAACACAGCATATGGAATAGTTAAAGGTTTTGTCTTTGTTTACCTTAACTTATAGGTTCAGTGATGTGTATAAAAAACAGAGCTTTTCCCATCCTCCCATAGTCCAAACTTGTGCCTCCACCACTGCCCCATCTTTCTTGTCTGCGGTCTTCATCACTTCAGTATCAATCACTAAGCTCAGAGTCTCGTGCCATCTACATTAGTAGGGATTCTTAGTTGATTGACTGCAGTGCTGGTGACATGAAGTCATAGATGCAGTTGGTCATCAAAGATTAGAGCAACAACAAAAGGCAGCACTGGTTGTGAGGAAGATAAGTAAAGCTCATTATGATGTTTACAGATCACTGAGTCTTTGGGTAAAGCATTGATTCCCAACCCTTCAAACCTTGAGACACATTCAACTCTAAAGGCTGGGTCTCACATAATGATACACCAGCGATCCCGACAACGATATGCACTTGTCAGGATCGCTGGTGTATCGCTACATGATCGCTGCTGAGCTGCCAAACAGGCAGCTCAGGCAGCGATCTGGGACAGCGACACTGCGGGTAACATCGCTTAGTTACCCGCAGTGTACCTTGGATACCAGCGCGCTGATGCAGGGAGCTGGTATCCAAGGTACACAGCGGGTTTCTAGGCACAGCCCCGCGCCTGGAAACCCGTTGTGTACCTTGGATACCAGCGGATGCGTGCCTGTCAGCGGGACACCAGCGATCAAAAAAATGTCCTGACATTTCAGCGACGATCAGCGATACCCAGCAGGGGTGCTGATCGTCGCTGAATGTCACACACAGCGATATCGCTGGTGAGCTCGGTGCTGCGTCACAAAACTAGTGACTCAGCACCGATCTCGGTAGCGATATCGCTATGTGAGACGGGCCCTTAAGAGATGGTCACATGCCACCTCCCAAACCCCCAGAGCAGAGACATCCAGCTTTCTACTCTCTCCCAACAGTAGTAATACTCATAGCTCCCATTACCATTCTACTGACAACCACATATTTATACTTGCATCCCCCTGCATTCACAACTTACCCCCTTTGGAAATTCTTGCATAAAGCCTTACTATTGCATCCAGCAACAAGCCTCCCTTAAACTGCGGTATCATCTGAACTCCAGCTTACCATATTTCTCTCCACTTCCAAAGCCTTTGTATGCACATCTAGATCTTCTCTTCTATGAGGGGTCTACTCCCAAAAGTCACCATCTGGAGGCCTACTCTTTATCTTTAGAGCTTTTTAATATCTATTGCTAATGCACCAAACTGTCAGACAGGCACAAGCAACTTCATGGGCTTGAGACCCACGTGTGGCTTCCGAGACACAGGTTGGGGAACTCTGAGCTAAAGTAAGTTGAAAGGGGACAACCCTTTTATCATCTTAGTAAAACATAAAAATAGTAGATGCCCTACCATGAACTTTTTTTCCCAATATGTTTATGAAGTTCATATACTCGCCTATCACCGTTTTCTCCAGTATCCAGCGCTTCTCTGTAAAGTCACCACTCTTCAGACTCTCTGGATCACTCTATTCTCTATATGTGAGCCGTAAGTCTGTAGAATCTCGTTCTGATACTCCATAGTTTCATTGTAAAAGCCACTTCCAGATCACAGAGCGCATTGTTTAGCGGGGAGTCAGAGAAGCTGTGACAACACTTAGAAGAGAGCTGGAAACTGAAGATGGCGGTAAGTGAGTATATTAATAAACTGACCCTACAGTACATACATATACACAGATTTAGAGGACAAAAAAGTAAAAAACAGGCTTTCTTTATTGGAAAAAATATATACTAAGCAAATAAAATAAAAAGTAAGTAGTAAAATAAGTAAGATAAAGTCGATTTACCAAGATCCTCATCAAAATTTTACCTAAACTGGAGGTTCGTTGCCTAAAAATGGCAAAATCGTAAAAAGTTCAAGAGGATCACATTATATTAATAGTACCCCAACTAATGAAAAATCTGTTTACTATTGGATCCTAGGATTATACGTGCAGCCGCAGAGAAAACCATCATTTTAATGAGAGGCTCTTTACAACGTGAATTGATAATCGTACCTTCTGTTACACCGTCTTCTCACTGATCATATCCCCTCTTTGTATAGGTTGTTAGTGCATTTTTTGTTGTCTACAGTGCTGTACGTAGCAATCTGTCCTGCGTATTTAACTGATGAAGAACAAAATGGCATAAGGAATGGTTGAACGGCTTTTTTCTGTCCTTTGTCTTTTTTACCATGGTTTGTTCTGTTTGTTTTCTATTATTTGCGTCTCGCTTGGTAGCTCTAAATTTCCCTGTTAGTCAATTAGTCAAGGGACATGGCGCTATGTTCTTTCATTGACAGAGTAGATTTGTAGCTATTATGATGCTAAGAATTAGAGTTTCACACGGATAACAGGAGAGGAAAATATTATAATAACCTGGAAGCTCAGGTTGAAATTCAGGCAAGGATGAAAAGTAAGGATAAATTGCGCTCATTATACTGCATTTCAAGTAGCAAAGAGAAAATTTGTGATTTTCCTCGGAAGTCTTTCCAAAAACTTTTAGAGAAATAAAAAAAAAATGTAAATGGAGGGGACTGAGAAATGTAAAAAGCTGAAAAAAATATAATATAAAAATGCAAAACTTAACTCTAATGAGGTAGAGGCGCGCTAGACTGATGGCTGCACCAGAAGAGTCTGCACTTTCATAGACTTGCTTAATGCAAACTGATAGGTCTTAGGTAAAGACACCACAGGGATTGTTATATTCTAAAAAAGTTTTAAGAAATTTCTATTCGTAACAAACAATTTTGCAATGTTAAAGAATAACAATTAAAAAGTTGGTTATCCACTAAAGTTAAAAGTTTAATAATTACTACTTAATCTTAACGTGTTTTTTTTTTGCATACATTGAGACTTGGGAGAGTTTTAGCAAGATACGGTTTCCTCCTCAGATAGAGATGAGCAAATTTATTGAACTGTCCTTGAAATTAACAAATAGGTATTCTCCAGAATTCAGATTTTTCTTGTAATTTGCTCCTCTTAAATTCAGCAAAATTGTGGTCAAAAGCAAACTGTCCAAATACAAAAAACAAAATATATATGTATACATGTTTAATATTTACCCTACTTGACCCGCCGACCCCACAGCCCACCGCTCAGTCCTTCACTCCTATTCTTTTTCCCTTCCTCCGTTGCACACATTATCTCCTATGCCAAGCTAGCACTTCCAGCCCGATTATATCTATGAATTCTCGTTGCACCATGCCATCTCTTCTTTTGGCGCACAGACGTTGGAAGCCTTGTCAAGCCAAAAGTCCTGGCATGGAGTGGTGAAGAGACCAAAGTAGATGCGTGCGACAGGGGAAGGAGGAAATAAAAAAGAGCAGAGGACCATATGGTGGGCTGCGAGGAAAGTGGGAGAGGTGAGCGGGGAGGTGAAAATTTGTAAACTTTTTCCTACATTTATCATGATCTGGGGTCTGAAGCTTAATTAGTGACAGTCAGTTCGCAGAGAAACTTTACTGAAAATTTCCGAGTGACTTAGACGTATTCGAATTATATGTTTGAGTTCCCGCGGGTGCATGTCTCACTGCTGTTAGACACTCGCAACACATGCAACGATTGCCTAACAAACAGTATGTATGTTTATGGTTAGAAAATCTCTATAGTTTATCTTGGGATTTAGTAGTAAAATGGAAATTATGCAAGAAAAATTTGGACAAACAAGGACCCAAAACACCCGATCTAGAGAAGTGCAGATGGTAAAGTTCATGTTCTAGCTGGTGGATGACTCTTTATTGGCTAAATAGAAAATAAAATGACCTTGAATGTCAAAATTTCAGATACAAAGTCTTTTATTCTTACTCTTTAAAGCATTGATACATCTATTAGCAAATAATGTATCATATAAGAATTCCTCATATAATGTAACATTCGGCTTTTATTATTCAAGTCTTAAGAGAACTGCAGATTGAATGCTGTTGAACCTTCGGAGTGATATCTTTATTCAATTTAATGAAAATAAAAGACAAGCTGGAGGGTAACAAAAAAGGTTCAACCTCTAAATTTAGTGTAATACCTTTCTGTAAAATGGAGTTTTCAGCCAATCCATTCATATAACCCAAATGTAATTGAAACTTTATTCCACGGGTTTTCTATGATGGGTGATACTTTGTTCAGATCCTCACTATCTACTTACCTTTCTGACATTTGAAAAATAGGATTCAGCATGAAAATAGTCCCTGTGAAACCAATTTCAATTTTGCAGTCAGGCTTGTGGAATATAAGAGAGATAGAGAGGTGAGAAAAGACGAGAATCCATTAATTGTTAATTCCCATTTTGGCTAAAACCCATTTACCTTTCCTGATAACATAGAACCACTCCACCACAAGCCAACCTGCTCTTTCTTGAAGGCTAATACCATAGCTGAGAGCAAAGGAATTTGCCCATTAATAAAACCATATAGCACTCTGCAGTCTACTGTATGACGGCTCTCGGGGGACGTGGATGGAGTCGGAATTAACCTTTGCGTAGTGTGCAGCAAAGAAACTGTTTTGAAGTCTCCTATTGTTTAAATGCTCTGGGCTTTTTCAGCAAAAAATAGAATGAAATTTTGATTGACACTTGTTTTCTTCTAGAATTTTAGTCATCTGGAGCCTTACAAAAATATGAATAAGATGAAACTTTCTTAATCTACAGCAGGAATATTATACAAGTTGAAGGGGATGCTCCATGTTTGGAAGTCTTGATCGTTCTGATCACAGTGGCCCCACCGAACCCAAGAATGGAGCTTTGCAGAGCCTTGTCTGTCACCTCCATTCATTCATTCATTCTTTGAGGCTGTTGGGGATCACTAAGCACAGTCCTAAAGAGAATGAAGGAAGGAGCTGTGTTTTCGAGATGTGTGGTGGTTCCCAATGGTTGATCCACAATAATTTGGAAGTTACGTTGTTCTTGGGGGAGAATCTTTGTCAGGATTTAAAGGGATTGGCTCATGAAAAAATATGCATTGCTTATGCACCATATAAATAATAAATCAGTAGAGATTAGCAAAAATAACTTAACTAAAATGGTCTTGCATTCACTTCAGTTCTCCACGGCAGCCAGAATAAGTCAATGGTAACTTCCCCGACTGCCGGCATTCAGCCTCTTGAGATTAGTAGGAGCTTATGACATCATGTTTGTCCCACACAGCCACACTGCCTTGGTCCAGCTGACATAAAGTACAAAAGTTCATGTTGGACCAGAGAGGGGTAAATCTTTATGATTTACATAAATCAGGGATCCCCCACAATAAGCAATCCTATGTCTACTGTTTGGATGGGATGGTGGTCAGGCTTATGTAAGGTGCCTGAGGGCAGTATCTGTGGGCAAACTGCTGCCCCATGATGCCCTGGCACTTTACAGAAAAATTGTGTCCCCATTCTGATGTGCTTGTGTGTAGGGTACATGTCTAATGATGAAAAAACAAAAGCAAAATGAAGTTAAAACTAAGTAAAGTTAGCTTAAAAGAGCAATGATGAATTGGGCCCTAAATATAGTCATGTGTATCTTAGCATTTCTCTGTCTTTTTTAAGCTGTTACATTATTGTGCAGCCTCCATCTCCTCACATCTGAGAACGATTTTATCTTAAGTAAAGTGAAGATTTGAAATAATAATGTATCTAAAAATAGAGTCTCGGAGCTCTCATCTCTCCAGAGTTTCCAAATTTTATTCAAATGTTATGCAAGTATCTCTTAAGAAGAGCGCTGACTGACAACAAGTGACAGCTTCCGAATAGATTGTTACCTGGTACCATTGTCCGAAACACAACTCTAGATAACATAGACAAAGTGATATTGATGGAGGATGGATGATGGATACAGGTGCATCTCACAAAATAATTGTTAGCCCAGGTTGGTATCAAAGCAACCTGGGCTTCCATAACCCCTCAGCAGTGCCAAAGGCTGATCACCTCCATGCCACGCCGCATTGATGCAGTAATTGATGCCACAGGAGCCCCGACCAAGTATTGAGTGCATTTACTTATCATACATTTCAATAGGCCAACATTTCGGATTTTACATTTATTTTTTCAGGCTGATGTTATAAAGTATTCTAATTTACTGAGATAATGACTTTTGGGTTTTCATTGGCTGTAAGCCATAATCCAAATAAACACGTGAAATAGATCACTCTATATAATGAGTTTCACTTTTTGTATTGAATTAACTTCTTGATGATATTCTAACTTTTTGAGATGCACCTATAGATAAATGATTGATAGATAAATAGATAATGGATAGATTTATGATAAAAAAGAAAAATAGAGAGAAAGACTTAAAGAAAAAAGAGAAAAAATGAGAGAATGATTGAGAGAATTATAAAAAGGAAAAAAAGAATCAAGTCAGAAAGATTGAAGGAAAGAATTATAGAAAGATGGATTGATTTACATCTGCATAATAGATCTACTTTGTATAGAAGATGTCACATAATATCAGCTTTACTAGCAGAAAACTCATATTATATAGAGGACTTTTATCATTTCTAAATGAGCACAGTAAAATGGATTGGAAATTCCTCATGTCACAGAAGCTTTTAAGACTCATCACTGTTATCTGAAATCACCGGCCATTAGTGCCTTAGTAAAAGCATAATTAAATAAAATTGGGGTTACCCTGAAAAGATGTTAATGCAAGGTTTTAAATCCACAGAGAATACATATTTACTCTCACTATCTCCACATCATTTTCATCTATCGTTCACGGAGCAGGATATATATTAAACTAATCTTGTAGCTAAAATACTTAATTATTTTAGTCACTGCCGTGCTTCTCGTACAGGTTTCAGTGAACTAGAAAAATGGTCCCACTATTCGATTTCCTGGCCTAGGAAGCATATCAATTAACTAGAGTGTTCCAAGGATTATGTATTATTTTTCAGACGATTACCATTCCTAATAATTTTGACAGATATTTGACATGCTTTGAAATTTTTAATGTTTTTACATAATATCTTGGGAAATGAATTGGCAAAAGTGTTAATAATACAGTGCCAGGGGAAGTAATGTATCCATAATGAAGCAAAGGATTTTATTGTGTTTTCATTTATTTCATTGCCGTGGAAAATGTAAATGTTTTAAAGGACCTCCGGCTACAAATCCCTTTTGGAACTGTATTAAAATTTTTAGCGATAGACTTGTATTGTTAATTTAAAAAAAAAAAAATTAAACTTACACTTTTACTTTGATAAGGGAATAATTTTCATGGTTTTCCCGTTATGTAATGGGAGGTGTAAAAAAGATAGAAAAGGGAAATGAATAAGTAGTGAATGGACTATACGTTTCTATAAAGACCGATCGACAGTGTGACAAAATGATGACGACTAGAGGAAAAAATGGCTGAACTTTAATTTAGCGACTTTCAACTACCAAAGGAAGAATAAGTCAGAAGCTTTCTAACTAGCATGAGAGAAAATACAGAAAAATTCACATTTTTTGATATTTTCGACATAGAGGTGATGACATTTGTTTCCAGCAGATTTCCCTGAATCATTTGGAAATGAATGGCTTTGAAAAAAACTGAGAAAACATGGGTTTGTTAGACTGTCACAACATGTTTATGCTATATGTGCTTATCTTTGAAAATGTTGTGGTTTGTTAGAGCTTTATAAATACTGGACAAATTGAATAGCTCACGCAGCTCTTTCTCCCCTCTCACAGCTTTCTGTCTCAAACATAGGCTATGGGCATACGACTGTCTTTATCTCATCCAAAGAAAATCGGTCCGATTATACTATCACAAACTTATCTGAGTTTGATCAGAGTGTAATCAGATTTCCTCCAATATGAAATAAAGTCTCTTGCTGCTCCATTCAATTTCCATGAATATCGAACCGCACTTGTTTGCCATCCGAGAATGGACCAATATTTCTCATGGACCCATAGACTTGCGTGCACTCATATTATCAGAGGCATGCTGTGATTTTTTTTCTTCGGACTACTTGGTCCAACAAAAAAAAAATTGGACAACAATAGAATAATATGAGGACAAGTGATAGCCATCAAAATGACTTATAGAACTCGCCCTATGTTAGGGGTCGAGTTCCCACTTCTGCACGAGGGGAATCTCGAACCACCCCCACTGCGGTCTCCCATCCATCTCCGGCCGCAGTGGACTCTGTTCAGCAGAGACGTCGGTCCCAGCATCTCGCCCAGTCTGGTCGGCGGCGAGCAGACATCTTTGGGACTAAGTCCTGCGTTTCCCCTTCTGACTTCTGAGCATGCCCAGGGTAAGATCTCTCATTGGAGGTCAGGGGTCACATGCTCAGGTACTGCAGCAACTCCTATTGGTCCGCCAGGAAGGTCCTGAAACTGCTTGTGTTCTGAAACAGTTTCTCATTGGTCCTTTTCTGGAAGGTCTTGTAGTTGCTGCTACAAAAGGGTTGCATGGCTGCATGGCCATGCGCTAGTATCAATTCTGTTATGTGCTTTGCGCCAGTGTGGTCATGTACGCATGCGGTTAGGGCTCGGCTGAAATAAGCCCCTAGAATACCGGCACCTCCGGTGAGGAGTTTTTGTATGCACGTGTTCAGGGCTTGGCTGAAATAGCCTCTAGAAAATTGGCTACTCCGGTGAGGAGTTGGTTGCTTGCGTTATTGTTGCATGACCACGGACTGCTATCTGCTCTGCAATGATCTGTGTGTTCCTGTGAGGTTAACAGGACACAGTCCCTACCACAGCAACTCTGTGGAGTAACAGAGTTCGCTCTTACCACCATATAGTGCCACAGCTTCTATATCTGCGACTCTGTGGAGTAACAGAGCTTGCTTATACCGCCATATTGTGCCATCTTACTAGCAGCAGGCTCTGCCTGCATAGTGGACCCCGGGCTGCGAACACACCTATTATTAATATTTATTTGGTGCGTTCCGCCAGTCCTAACACCCTATTACGGTCATCTGGACAAGCCCATATTCTGATGCTAACGGAATGCAGTTGCTTTCCTCTGTTCTCATTGTTTGACTTACTACTTCATATAAAAACAGATTACTTCCCAGATTAGAAGATGTTTCTTTCCACTTTACTTCCCAGGTTAGAAGATGTTTCTTTCCACTTATGATAACTTGTCTTACATTTTTGATGACTCATAAAATTTGGCTCAAATTTGTGCCAGATACGTTTCTTATAAGTCTAAGTGCTCCAGAGTTTCTAGGAGTGTGATGGAAAATTAAATTACGAGAAACCTTGATAAGCGTTGTCCAGCTTCTTCAAGATAGGCAGCCTAGCAGAAAGTCTTCAAATAATCACATTCTGCAGTTTCTTTGCGGTGCATTTTAAATTTCTCCCAGGAGGATCTTAATGCATCATTTCTTCACCTCAGGAGAGAGGTATCAAACTGAGATGCATCCCTGAAGGACGTTAAATTCTTCTCTCCTGATTACACACAGGTGAATCATATCAACTTAAAAGGAACGGTACAGTCTGTTTCGAGGCTGTCGTCCAAATTCATTTCTGATGGATTTGACATCTTTAAAAGTTTTTTTTTTTTTTAAGATACTGCTGAGATGAGATGTAGACCTTCCAATTAAACATTAGACCAGGAATATGCTGATCAAATAAATTCTAGAATTAGAAATGAAGCACCAAACTAATGTACCTGACTTTGGAATTTATTACTAGTTTGGGGTTCACCATGCTCTAGGCAAATATGGAAACCTCAAATTTGAATTCTCCCCCACATGTCAGGGAAATCTATTCTCCCAGTAGTGTAAAAAAAACTTGTTCCCTCTATCGGAAGAATATGAATCTATATAGCCCACACAAAGGTCTCTATGGTTGTAAGATGGACCAATACTTCAGGCTTTAATGACTTCCACAAATCTGTGTAATTTTTTCTTGAGCAATTCTTCATCTCAGATTTTAAGTATTGCATTGATTTTATTTAAAAAAATCTTATTTAAAATCTGTTTAACTTCAGGATATTTTTTTATTTACTTGAGTGCAAGTATTTGCCAGTTTAGTTTCATTACAAATTTTACCCTATTTTTTTGCCTTCTGTAGCCACTGTTGCACTGTCTATAGGCGTCTGCAGAATAAATTTACTGAGAATCCATCAGACTTTTTTTTTACCCCTCAACGACTGGGGGCATTTAAGTTTTTGAATTTCTGTTTTTTTGCTCCCCTTGTTCTCAAGGCCATAACTTTTTTATTTTTCTGCTATTATGATCATGTGAGGGCTTGTTTTTTGCAGGACAAGTTGTACTTTTGAATGACACCATTGGTTTTAACATATCGTGTACAGGAAAATGGGAAAATTTCAAGTGTTGTGAATTTGCAAAACAAAGTGCAATCCCACAGTTTTTGTTTTTTACCATGTTCACTAACTGCTAAAACTGACCTGGCAATGTAATTCTCCTGGTCATCAAACCAAACATATATAAGTTCTTTTCTTATTTAGGTGGTGAAAAAAATTGTATAAAAAAATAAATATAAATAAATAAAAAAATAAATTGCCATTTTCCGAGACCTATAGCGTCTCCATCTTTCATGATCTGGGGCTGGGTTGAGGGCTTACTTTTTGCGTGCCAAGCTGACGTTATTTAAACCATTTTGGTATTGATACAATCTTTTGTTCGTCTGTTTTTGCATTTTATTGCTGTTTAGCGGCAACCAAACAAAGTAATTCTGGCGTTTTTAATTTTTTTAGCGATCGGGTTAATGCTTTTTTATATTGATAGAACAGGCGATTGTGAACGCGGCAATACCAAATGTGTAAATTTGAATTTGTTTTATTTTGAATGGGGGCAAATTGGGGTGATTTGAAATTTTATATATTTTTATTTTTAAGAACTTTATTTACTTTTTGCATGCTTCAATAGTCTCCATGGGAGACTAGAAGCTGCAATACTTTGATCATTTCTGCTACACACAGGCATTGATCAGATCACCTGTGAGTAGCAGAAATGCTCACTTGCTATGACCACTGACCATGCGGCAACTCTCATAGTAATCCGGCAATGACAACCATGGAGAGCCCAACAAACAGGCTCTCCATGCATGTGTTGTGACTGTCACACAGCCTTGACACATGCAGCCGTAGCGCCAAACAGCTTATTATAGTGAGCTCTCCATGTATCCAGGTTACAGAGGCAGCTATTCGTTAAGCGCTATAGCTGTTCAGCTAAGCTCTTATCCGAAGCTATTCGATCAACCCTATTAACAATATGTGGCATAAAAATAAGCTGGATCTTCCAATATGCTGCTGATAAATATCTCACATGGAAAGTCCAGCTTAAAGCTAACCATAAACCTTAAATGAGTATTGGCCTAATGAACCAATTTTGGTGGAACTAGCCAACCATCTAATGTGGAAAAAATGAAATAGAAGGGTCAAGTATGGTGGATCTCAACACTCAAAGACCATTGAAAGTCAATTACTGTATGATATGTTTGCATTGCATTGCAACTATGATCACACTGACCCTACATGCATGTATATAGGTGATAAAAAAAATTTCCAACTGATTGGTAGCTTCTATTTTAGAAATGTTACTAATACAATTTTCATTTTGTCATGTGTGCAGTGAAAACGTTTTTCATGAGACTTGGTTAAACGTTTTAAGGGTAAAATTTCAAGGAAGGGAGACCTCATCCAACTTTTCCATGCAACTAGAAACCTATACGGAGAGGTTCCTTTTCATTTAAAAACCATGATTGATTGATGTGCCTGCTGGAACTCCTGACAATCAAGTGGTGTCACCATAGAAGATGACTATTGTTGGCTCAAGTAGCATTAGATAGCCCCTGTTGAAGTCAATCTATGCACCTATGAAATTTTGTCATGCCAAGTCCTCCAAAGTAAGGGCTTTACTTGGCGAAATAAAAGGTTCATGAATACTATGAATTACTATTATGACATACACATGCTATAATAGAAGATATCTGCTGGTAGTCTTCAGGAAGATATGGTTTATTATGGCACTTGCAATACTTTCAGTACACTTCATGGAATTCCTAGAATATCGAAGACTCATCCCTTTTATACAATCACTCCCTTCGACATATCAGACCTTTTCCATATTGGATACATTGATACTGTTGATAGCATAGAGCTTGTGCCTTTCATAGTCAATGTATGGATATCATTATGATCACTGCACAACCTTTGTCATGTCAAAGTTAATATTTGCATATAGGCTTCTTTCTTTAAAGATCTTCCACCACCTTTGGTATGTGCCTTATATCCTGTAACCTGAGAATTTGGTTTTAAGGCAGCACAAACAGCATAGACTCTAATTTTCTACTTCAAAGTTGATGTTATAGTACATTATTCTGTACATGTGAACAAGGTTTCCATACAAAATACAGATATTTAATGTGACAGACTGATAGAGAGGAGAGGGCCCTGGCTTACAGTCTACAGCATTATGGGAAAAAAGACAGTAGGTTGGGAGATTGTGGCAGCTCCAGTGGTGGTGAGCTGGCAGGTTTTTTTTTTTTTTTTAGACTTTAAGCTTTCTTGAAGAGATGGGTTTTCAAGTTCCATATGAAGGTTCTGAATGTAGTATATAATCGGATGTGTTGGGGCACAAAACTCAGAGAATGGGAGATAGAAGTCTTGGAGGAGATAGGGTGAGGAATGTATGAATGTGAAAGAGGAAGTTTTTGGAGGACCAAATGCTACATGTAGGAAGATATTGGGAGATTAGTTCTGAGATATATGGAGGAGACAGATTATTTACGGCTTTGTAGGACAATGTTGGTGAGAATTTGATTTGTTGGGAAAGTGGAAGCTAATGAAGGGATTTGTAGTGTGGAGAAGTGGTGGAGTAAAGAGGTTGAGTTGTGGATTAATCTGGCAGCAGAATTAAGGATGGACTGGAGTGGTTTCAGACTGTCAGCAGGAAGGCCACAAAGGAGGATGTTGAAGTAGCTGATGAGGGAGATGATGAGGGCATGGATTAACATTTTAATAGTGTGAGGGTTGAGGAAAGGATGGATACTGGAAATATGTTTGAATTGGAGGTAGTAAGAGCTTGGATGTGCAATTTGAAGGACAAAGCTGAGTCAAGGGTTACTCCGAGGCATCGGACTTACAGTACATGGAACGTGAGATCATTTATTTTAGTAGATTGAGCAGGGTAGTTGAGTGGGATGCAGAAAATATGATGAATTTGGGTATGTCCACATTGAGTTTTAGGAAGCGTGATGATAACAAGTAGGATATGGCTCATACACGTTCTGGGATTCTGGACAGCAAATTGATGACATTTGGGCCAGAGAGGAAGTTCTGAACATCATCAGAGCATAGGTGGTAGTGGAAGCAATGGGACTTTATCTTCATGAGCTGTCCCAGGCCAAAGGTTTAGATGGAGAGGAGTAGGAGTCTCAAGATAGAACCTTGAGAGACACCAACAGAGAGAAGTTTACAAACTGTACCTGTTAATGAATCCAGTGAAACTGTAATGAAATATATTTTAGTATTTTGTGCTGAAATCTTTTTTAGGGTAATATTACTATAATCATCAGCACTTTCATACCCCACATGTTTTGATAAACTACGGTTTTATTAGCAGTAGTGTCCTTTATGTTTAGTGGTCATTCGAAAAGCATATCAAGTAGAGTCAAGTGCATATAAAACACTTTAAATAATTCAAGGATTATTTGACACAAGGTCTAATAAAGCATCAGCTGTAAAACTCGTCTTGACTGGGCATAAGACCAGGGCTAATGGGATAAAACATCCATTGTTATTTACTGTAAACTATTTAATCATAAATGATCAGCACAGTCTGTAAAAAAAATGGGTAAAGTCTACACACCAGTCAGGAAATTTACCTTGTGTGTCAAATAGATCATGGTTAACGCAATTAAATTGTGAAAATAATAGGGGGAAAAAACATAAAGATATGTTTTACGACCAGCCAAGTTGCTGATAATGTATTCTCTCCGGTTTCTAGCATGTGTGACATTAACATAATTTAGAATAAGTGCTGGCTTTTGACACTTGAGAGAACACTTCAGATAAATAATGTTTTTATATTTTATTTGTGCACAATAAGCTATATGGTTGAATGCATAAAAAGATATAAGAAACCAGAGATTATTGTTTGTAAATATTTTAGGCTTGTGGGGTGCAGGATGTATTTTCTTACCGGTGAATATTACAATGTTGGGTTGCGTAAGTGAGAAATGTAGGGGCCATTTATATGAAGCACGGCAATAACTAAAAATAAAGATTTATTTTGTGTTGGTAAGATAAGGATATTACACTTCTGCATCTGAAATAAAATATTGATGACTCTGCTATCCTTTTATCTTTCTTCTAATGGTATCCAGAAAATGGTGTATATTGGGTAAAGTTAAAATGTAGCCTTAAAGCCCCTTCTGCCATGTGGCATTTTCAGCTAGTGTTCTTTTATGAAATTAATTTATAAAGTCTTTAAGCCCCTTAAAGACCCAGGTAGAAGTGATACCTTTTTAAAGGGGTTTTTTCAGGTTTAGGGTACAAGCCGGCAATCACTGTATGTGACAGCAAAAGCAAAAAAGTGGAAAAGTACTATACTACACTTCTCTTATACCCTATATGGGGGAACCATATTACATTGAAAAGTTCCCGGCCTTATAGATTAATAATGTGCATTTTGAATATTTGGATAATACACTGTATGTGACTGGAGACTTGTAAATCCTCCCAGTGTGCACTGAGAGCTGTGAAGATTCACCGGTTTCGGCCCTGCCATGGCACTTCAAGTATGTAATTTTCTTACTTCCGGTCACATTCTGACTAGACATGCCATGTGCAAACGTCTAGTCGGCAGGTGACTGCATGTATGGAAATAACATAATTACGGTCAAACGCATGATGCTCCTGGCACTGGAGAATCCTCACAGCTCTCAGTGAGCGCTGTGAGGATTCACAAGTCTGCAGTCACATAAACTGACTGCAGACTTTTACGCTCAGGTCGGAAAATCCCTTCAAGGCAAAGGGTGAAAACTTAAACAATTTTTGCCTGAAAATTTGAGTAGAAAAGTCACCAATTGATGTACATAGTTGTGCAAAGAAATGGTAACTTTTGTTATTTTCTGGGCAGCTTTGACAACTTCTTTGAATAGTGGTCAGAAACTAGCAGATGGCACTGACTAACACTTCCGAACTGATTCACTATAACTTTATAAGATTTACTTCTACAACTTGGTATTAAGTACTTTACACATGACCAGGTTTTTAAATACATCAGTTAGGGATTAAATACATTAGTCAGGGACTGCTCTGATATGGGTATACCTTGACGTTTGGTAGAGCGGCTTAGTATACATTTTTTGCAAGAAACGTATCAACCAAATACCCTGTGATTTATCATCTTTTTACCAGCACTTGCTGTTTACTGTTACTTTTTTACAACAGAGTATTTTTATACGTTTGTTTTACTGTGCTTTTCTATGTTTCAGTCTTCCAGTGGTGTGAACAACTTCCCTTTAGGCTTGTTCACTGTGTGCATGGCTCATGTGTTTGTGTTTGTATTTAACTTGGTATTAAGACCTAAATCATATCACAGGCAATGAACATTAGGATAGCAGCAATATCAATTAGTCATAATCTCAAAGAGAATGTCATCAGAAAAAATGGCCTATTGTTTGAATCATGTCTTTTGCAGTTTTTTTATGTACAGAAAACTTTTCTGTAGTTTCATTTTCATTACAGACAAGATTACAATGACAGATGACATGTCTCTCTCTCTCTTTCCTCCTGGAACTTCGAACACTAAAACAGACATATGGGAGAAACCCGTGTTCGAAGTTCAGTAACGGACACTAGGTGTCAGGTATGAATCTTGAACTTTATAGTTTGGGGTCACTCATCACAACTGATAACACCTCTATATACAGCAGGTAGCACAGGAACCAGAATCTACAGTAAGTGATATCAGAACTTGCCTCCTCCTCCCGTACAATAAATGATAACCATTTTATGTTTAGTAGACAACACAGGATCCATCATTCATAATAGGTGATGTCTAGTGTTGAGCGATACGATACCGCAAGTATCGGGTATCGCCGATATTTTAGTGATATCGGCGATACCATTCCGATCCGATATTTTTGTATATCGGAAAGTATCGCTCAACTCTAGTGATGTCACAGCTCACATCTTCTTTTCCACCTGTACAATGACAAATGACAACTCAATATACAACACAGGTAATATCCTGTATGACTGATCGCACCTCTATATACAGTAGACAACACAGCATCCACCAAATTGCAGCATATATGCATGAAGTTGTTTGACAGTTTAGTAGGCTTGTATTAGACTTAGCACTTTGTGTAAATTGGATGATTTCAGATTTTTTTTATAATTATAGCAATATCAAAAAATAAATAAATTCATAAAAAATAACTTAAAATATATCAAATACATTTAATATAAAAATACGATCATTTTCTGATGACAAATTTAATTTTTTAAGCATTAATATTTCTATTTCTCAATTTCATCAATTATCGTAAAAGTGTTGGAATTACCAGTCTACGTGGCGGAATTCAGACAAACTCAAATAGACATAAGCAGTTGAGTTGGATCTATAGAGATTTTTCTGAAGACCAATGTCATATATTCGTTAAGGTCAGATATTAGTAATAGTAAATGTTTGTATTGTGGCCTCAATAGTTTTTGGAAGTGAGAGAAATTCCATATCTTGATATATTTATGAATACAAACAGCTACTGATAATTTACTAGTGGTACCAGTACCATTAACAATGAAGAATTCGTGGTCCAAATCGTTAAATGTCTGATTGGATTGGAAGGGTCTTACAAATTATAAATTGTAAAATGCATTAGCCATATATAATGTAATATCCAAGGCTCTACATGTTTTCTACTCAGTAATTCTATGTGGATGATCATTTTTCCCTTGAGACGTTGATCGAAACTGAAAGGTACTACGAGCTTCCAAACCGCAGCTTCTATGTGTGTGAAAGCCGGCAGATGCCTTGCTAAAGCTGGAATATACTAAGTAACACATCAACTTTCTGTACTTTCAATCTGAAGAGCTATTTACTGCCTGACTGCACTGCTGACACATAAAGTGAATGCATTCAAAACCCAAGGATTGTAGTCATTTATAATAAACCTTCAGACTGATCCTTCTTACGGACTCATCAACTTGGCCATAGTGGTAAAAGAGTGCTACAGTCTTCCATGGTCCAGTGATTCATCCATTTCTTGCTGGAGGGTCCAAGAAAATACGAGCAACGTTCTGGCAACCGTGGACTTAAACACATTTTATCTTCCTCCAAAACATTTAGAAAGTCCATGCTACAGCTCCAGGTCTTTACAAGTCTTACATTACATTCTATTAGTATTACCTTAGTAAGGTTGCATATGTAGCTTGAAGCAAAATATAGCATCCAAAAGATTATTTTTCTTGCCTAGGTGTACAAAGTTGTAGTAGTTACACTACAAACACATTTTATTATCTAAGGTTTTCCCAGCTTTGAAAGTTATCGCTTTTCCCGTAGGATTATTGAGTAAGGTCCGACCACTAGGATCTCAAACAACCCCAAAAATAGAGCTCTGAAAAACCCCATTGGGATGAAGCAGTAGATATGCATGCATGCCACCAATATATCCAATTTTTCACTGCCTATGGAACTGACCAAGATAGTCAACAAAGGCACTCCACCACCGAGCCATTCCCATGGTCCGTATCAATGCTCCAGTGTTTGGAATGGAGGAGCTCCCAGTGGGTGAACCCCCTAATATGCAATGTGTACAGGGATCTAAAGTAAAAAAATAAACAGTTTGCATCCGCCAAGTTAAATGGTCTTCAAACAAGTGCAAATCGCCTTGGCATATTGCTGCTCGAACCAGGCTTGTTATGGGAAGAGAAGTCTACCTTTGTATGAAGATCTTTACCATCTTCCTTTTGCTACATTATCCATTCTTACAATACATTGGATACACATTGTATGAAGAGAGCAATCGCTGAAGAAGGACATCAAGGTGGGAAGAATAGAAAGAACAAGTCAAAGAGGACAACCAGCCTTCCAATGGCTTGATACTATCAAGATTACAGCAGAAAGGACTCTAATGGACCTATCTAGTGCTCAAGATCGAGCTTCCTATTGAGCGTTCACCCATCAAGTCACCGTGGCTCGAGACTGAGCCAAAGGCTGTTAAATAATACATTGGATGTTGAATTTGGGTGACTAGAAGCATCTAATATAGGAAAAATATATATCTTTGTACCATGATGGCCAGTAGATTGAAAAACATTCAGAATTGAGAGTCCTCCGCGGTTGACAACTTTTAATGGCTAACTGAAAAGATGGTAACAAATTGCAAGCTTTTGAGACTACTGAGGAACCCTTCTATGCCTGATGAATGGATCTGATAAGTCTCCGAAGCTGGCACAGAAGAAAATACTTTATTTGAATAAAAACTTCTCCAAACTATCCTTCATTCACCAATTTATTAATTTTCTTTTTAGTTTATCAATGTTCCCACAAATCTCCTTTGATGTAGTCTATGTTCCCCGAATGAAGCTCCAGCGACTGTGAATATAAAAAAGTACAGCTATTGACAGGCACCTTGTAGTGATGACAACTCTCATCAGCATCGCCGGGTCTCTCTGAATGCAGCATTGAACGGGTGGCTCTGATGAGAGTTGTCATCACTACCGGCACCTGTTAATAAAATAAAAAATAAATAAATGGGTAAATGAGGGATAGTGTGGGGGTGTCTTTTTTTCAAATAAATTTAGCTCTGTATGTTTTTTTTTTTTGTGGATTACTGGGTTGATAATTGGGGTGTCTGATAGACACCTCTACATTACTAACCCCTGGGCCAGTTGACATTACATAGCTTAAATCAACAGCCATAAATATTATGCCATTTTGCACCAGGGAAATCAGTAAGAGATGGGCAAAGCGCCCGAATTGGAGAATCTAATGAAAGCGCAAATTCTGTTGCAGCAGCAAGCTGGTATTTCAGGCTAGGAAGGGCAAATAACCCTGGATCTTCCCAGCCTTATAATATCAGCCTCCAGCTGTCTGCTTTACCTTGGATGGTTATCAAAAATTGTCGACCCCACGTCATTTTTTTAAACTTATTTAGTTCTCAGCAGTGACCTTAGAGTTAGAGATGTGTCCAGGCATCTTTCCCATGCTGTTCCCATTTCATTTGAGTGCTGATTCCATTAATTTAAACAATTTTCCTGCCCACTCTGCCCTCCTGTTACAGTCTTTCAGAAAAAATCTCAAGTTTTCCATTGACTTCCTTTATGCTCAGTACTCAAGTCAAGCCCATCCCAGAGTCCAACCTGATTGATTTGAGTACCGAGCGTTATAGTGCTTGATCATCACTAATGGTCCCACATGTTCTCTACTGCTTCACTCTCATGCATTTTTTTATGTCTCGTCTATAGGTGATCAATGATTATTAAACAATATCTTCACAACAACGGATAAGCACAAGATATACGGCTAAATAGCCACAATACATTTACACTGACTATAAATTATGTTTTCGCACAGAAGTTTCCGTTCCTCCTCTACATTTTGAAGGTTAAACAGGCATTCAGATATTAACAACTTGCCAAAGCTCGCAGCCCATAATGGAGCAGTCAGAATGATTCATATTACATTGCATGTGTCCTGGAGTAGAACTATCAGATAAGACATTTGCTTTAAACAAAATATTATTTCAAAAGTCTATTTATTGTGATGCTATGGTAAAATCAGCCTTGTGAAGTTCATCTGAAAGCAAAAGTCAACAGTGAAATGCTGATGAAGTATATGTCAGATTTGAGGAGCAGTCAATTATTATTTATCTGAAAGGAAATATCTAATAGGGATGAGCGAACATGCTTGGTGATAGTCGGATGTGCTCATTACTCAGCGAGCAATAGCCGGTGCTCGATTTCAAACTCAAATACCTGTCCTGGATGTTTGGTGCCTCTTACACAGCCAATAAGCATGTGGGGATTGCCTGCACATTGCTGTAATGCTGTAGCCATCTTAGTAGTGGCATTACTGTGATTGGGTGGCCATGTGATATCATCAGAGATTATAAAAGGACAAGAGAAGTCAGGCTCGGCACACTGAAGCCATTGCACAGCTCTGTGACAGTTGTTAGTGGGGGGAGAGAGTGATTGTACAGGCCAGTACTGTATGTGCACACTATAATGAATCAGAGACCTGTAGTGTTGATACTGGTGCTGAAGCTGAACCATCATACTAACAGCCCTTCTAATCTTTTTCTTTGCTGTTTGTATCACATCCAATCTGTATTTAACCTTGGTAGGAAAAGAGAGATACAGGTGCAGGGAGCGCGGCTGAATACAGTCTCTAGGCAGGGATTAGGGCTTTGCAGTCTGTTGCTAAATACAAGTGCTTCTCACAAAATTAGAATACCTTCAAGTTAATTTATTTCAGTTCTTCAATACAAAAAGTGAAACTCATATATTACAAAGAGTTATTACAAACAGAGTGATGTATTTCAAGTGTTTATCTCTGTTAATGTTGATGACTATGGATTACAGCCAATGAAAACCCAAAAGTCATTATCTCAGTAAATTAGATTATTTTATAACACCAGCATGAAACATGATTTTAAAATCCAAAATGTTGACCTACTGAAATGTATGTTCAGTAAATGCACTCAATACTTCGTGTGTCTCCTTTTGCATCAATTGCTTCATCAATGCGGCATAGCATGGAGGCGATCAGCCTGTGTGTACTGCTGAGGAGTTATGGAAGCCCAGGTTGCTTTGATAAATGCCTTCAGCTCGTCTACATTGTTGGGTCTGATGTCTCTCATCTTCCTCTTGACTCTTTTGTCGAGTGTGTCAATGACTGCCTTCTGGACATCTGTAAAGTCAGCACTTGGCACCGCTACAGGACAAGTGGGAAGAGCCGGACAAAATACCAGAATTGGTGCATCTAATAGATGCGCCTTTTCTGGGCGGTTGCGAGCTGCTATTTTTAGGCTGGGGGGCAATATTCATCGCCCATTACCAGCCTGAGTACCAGTCCCCAGCTGTCTGCTTTAGCATCCCTGGTTGTCAAAAATGAGGGGACCTCACGCCATTTTTTAAAATTATTTATTTAAATGAAAAAATACGAGGACCACTCTGTTCTTGATAACTAACCTTGCTGAAGCTGACAGCTGAGGGTTGTAGCCCCCAGCTGTGAGTTTTGTCAGGTTGGTTATCAAAAATACAGGGGAACCCACGCATGTTTTTTTTTAATTATTTATTTACAGTGCAGAAGCGGCTGATGAATACTCCCAACCGCCGCTCCTGCTCTCACTGTTATTAATGGCAGCAGGTGTTGTATGATGGGAGCAGTAGTCCCATCAGCTGACACCAGTGACTGCAGGTAAATTTTATTTCTCCTATCGCAGCTGAGCGCTCAGGCTGTCTTCTGACAGCGTGGGAACCGCGGTTTTCTGACTGGCGTGGATGATTTAACCGCCGATCAGAAGCGCTACGCTGGTATTTCCCACGCTGTCACACAGCGTGGGAAACATTGGCTTTTGTGCTGTGTATGTTTGGCTTTATTTGGCAATTAAATCGACATTAAATCGGCGAATATTGCAAATTTGCGATCGTGAGCCGAACCGAATATTGAAATATTTGCTCATCTCTAGTGAGAAGTCTAGTGATGTTTGTATATCTACATATACAGGTCCTTCTCAAAAAATTAGCATATAGTG